>APFE030716702.1:0-40668 GCA_000404065.3 Pinus taeda | reverse complement strand
TATTTGTTTTTTTATGTCAAAAAAAATTGATATAAAAAATTTTAAAGTGTAAAAAAATGCAACATTTGAAAAAAAATATCCACACTTAATACATTAAAAAGTGTCAAAAATTGTTAAATTTAGAAAATAATTATTTACATTTCATACATTAGAAAATTTAAAGTCAAAAATTAGGTCTTTTAAAAAAATGACCTAATGCAGAATCACCATTATTTTAAATTAGCATGCAAATCTCTAACATTCTAAAACGTAATGTACATAAAAAAATTTAAAGTGCCAAAAACTATGTTCTAAAAAAAATATGTGTTCTGCATCGCCCCTTTTCAAAATTGGGTCACTTTTTTGCTATCTCTATGAAATGGGTAACCATATCATTTCCTGGTTCAAAGTTTACATTGTTCATACTTTATGATATTGTAAGAATCATGAAACGCAACTCGGATGGATGAAACAAGATCTGGGGTCTTCTACCTCGCTCACTTGATCACCTAATCTATGATTATAACTATGTGAATAAATAAGCTGAAGTTGAACATGGTGGATATCATCTGATTATTGACCAATGATGTTAGATGTTAACAGATGTGAGAGAAACCACCAATGATGTTAATGGCTCTCAAGGTACCACAGTACAGTGTATGTGGTTTGAATGAATGAGTTGAAGTCAAATACCACATAGAATATTCTAGTTGAAAGCCAATAATGAGAATATGTCGCCAAAAGCGAGGACATTTGACATTGATTTATGCAAGATCAAAAGCACTTAACAGAGTTACTAAGTCAACTTCCTGGATATTGAGTTGATGTCGATAAGAAGCGACCCATCGCAGGAGCGTTGGGATGTATCCCCCATCAATGACATGAAATGGGTATCAATATTTGAGATGTCAAACTGGTTTAGGAACGACGTACATGAATCAAGGCTTAAAGATATTGTAGCAGATGTCAACGTAAGGAATTTTCTTGAACATATCAATGACACTGAATGGAGTTGGCAACATTGACCCAAAACTGCATGTGGAGGCTTTTAACATGGTATGATGAACCAAAGAGGCAAGAAAATTTCCCAACCCAACAACCACAGAGATGAAGTGGAAGAGTGTCATGTTCAAGAGAAACTCACTTCCATTAATAGGTAGAGTACCCTATTTTCCCAAATTCCCCAACCATTTCTAGTCAGCACCTCTTTATTTTTTATAAGCTTGAGGAGGATAACATATGTTTGATATATAAGTTCATCCTTCAAATGAATACATCTTGACTATTTTTAACGAACCCAGAAAAGGAGTGGTTTGGTCCCGTCATGTTTAAAATGTCCAACATTGTTTGATTATTTTACGTGTCCAGCGAAGGTGTAACTCGACTTATTTTTCATGTTTAGAGAGTTTGAAAAAGAGGGAAAAAAAAATCCAAAGGCTCATTTTCATAAAATTGTCCCTTGAGTCTGGAAAGGCAAAAAACATTACAACCTCTTAGCCATGTTCGACTAAGGAATTCATTTTTTCTTAAATAGTCTATCTCAGTGGGGAAAATGGTTAAACTTATATTAAATAGACACCTTTTCATTTACTTTGATGAGTTTGAAAATACAAATGCTCAAAAATGTTTTTATGTTTACGGAGTCTAAAAAGAGTTGAAAGAAGACTCTATGGGGGTCTTTTTTCATGAGTTTACAAAGCCTAAAAAAGCGATAAAAGTATGCTCCTTGTCAAAATGATTTGTTTTTTGTATTTTTGAATTTTATAATTTTTTATTATTTTTTAATGTATCCAAGACTAATTATTGATTTCACTTTTAGATGTTGGACCTGTTCAACCAGTGGACTCATCCTATCTCCATTGACATGTAGAGCCACTATTTGCACAGATTTGGAGCACAGGTAGCTACAGGCACAAAGGAGGAGATGTAGGATCGCAATGTGGTTAACACTCTTGCAAAGTTTGAGTGCCATGTTGAGGGGCTAACCCATATCATACCAGAGACCAAGGTCAACCAGATCCATATTAGACTACATTGTTACACCATTGGAGTGCCAAACTGCATTTGTCAGTTGTTGTGAAAAGTTTCCCATGTAGTTGTTTGTTACCATGATTACCATCAAGACTAGTCGACTAGGAGGCCATAGAGCCATATTTTGATTACATGTATTTTTGATAGTAGAGATCATGTGGCCATATATGTCTCAGAAACCATTTTTTAAAAACCAAACTTTTATACATATATATTGATGTTTCCTATTTAATTTATTTGTGTTCAATATGTGATGTGAATTGAAACTTTTACCTATGGTGAAAATGTCTGTCTAAAACATAATTCTCCAATGCATCAGTTAATGTATTTAGACTTCTAGGAATGTGTTGATATTGAATATAACAAAAATTTCTCTCTAGAAGGAAAACCCTTAAAAACATGTGAATTGTAGTTGGACTTCGAACTCAGTAGATGTTATTAAGATGTAGTACTACAAGTTGTGAATCAACTCTTTAAATCAAATGACAAATGCCATGTGAAATAGCATCACATAAAAGTTTGATCACTATGCTATAATTGGAGATGTTATTGGTAGAATGACCAATACAAATCCATTGTAAACTCACTAACCCACCATTAAGACGATAAATAGCCCACTTTCTAGAGGAAATATTTTGAGTACTATGGGAAGCTCCATCAACAGACATATGGCTGAAGGGATGCCGACATCTGCAAATTAAATGTAAGCCAAGATTAATAGAGGCAATAGGAAACTTCGAAGGAAACACATTGTAAATTGATCTGAATTTAAACAGGAACACAATAAATTACAGATATAACCATGAATGCAAAGATGCAACAAAAATAACACTTCCTTTGATTAATATCAATTAATGAAATAAGCTTACAAACAGTATGGAAACGTGACTAGCTCAGCGATGGTAGCTTATCTCTGAGAAGAGATGTGGTGGCTACATGCCTCTAAATTGCATTACAATGATGCTCAAGAGCCTTTTTAATTATTGAACAATAAGAGCAAACACTAAACAACCAAAAACCTAACCCGAGGAGATGTAACACCAAGAGTTTATGGGCCTCGTTGGGGTTAGTTGGCAGCAAACTTCCCAGGGTTGTGACTTGGTCATATTATCTCTGTTTGACGTGCATGATACCCCATTGGAAAGATCTCTCTAAGGACTACGACATAAAAAAATGTATTATAAAAATTCATTGGCAATAGATTACCAAAAAAACATTGTTTAGGGCCTCAATATGGCTCCAGAAGTTTAGGACCCAAAAAACTGCTAAAAATAGTAAATTATGCTACAATTAAGGAAAGTGAACATCTCAGAGAAACAATGATGGTGGTCCAAGTGGAATTGGTGGGGGGGCACCAATATCCACCTGGATCATTCCTCCCTCCTTAGGAAGAAATTGTCCCCATTAAGTTGAGTTCCTCCATGAGATGAGGAAGCTTCTGCTGAACTTGGTCCTTAGTGAGCCACTTTCCATGGTGAAGGAGTTGGCATGCTTTGACAACTCAATACAGTTGGATCTTCTGCTGGAAAGTGTTCTTGATCTATGTGTCCATGATCCAATCTGTTACAACTTATTCCGTGCAGTCTAGATTTAACTCTCTTGGTGTGAGTTGTTCTACAATGTCAGATGTGTCTAGTAATGGTGGAAAGTATGGTTGAAGGTGATCCACATTAAACACTAGGTGCAAACCAAGGAATGGGGGAATGATGAGATGAAAAGAATTATCTCCCATAGCCTTGGTGATGGTGTATGGCCCATATCGAAGCGGGAAAATCTTGCAGTGGGGCCCAACGAGGCGCTCCTTCTGCAAATGTAGCCAAACTTTGTCTCCCACCTGGAACTTGTGTGGCACCTAATGTTGGTCATGCCGTTGCTTGTACTTGGCATTGGCTTTCTCAAATATTTCATGGACCTATTGGTGGATGTGTTGAATATTCTCAATGAAGTTATCTACCTTGTTGGCTTCGCACTGGACATGAGCCGAATCTCCCTGAGTTGCTACAACTGGTATGGCCACTTCAATGGGACATAGTGGCTAGAATCCTAAGCCCACCTGAAAAGGGTTGTGGCCAGTCAAGCTGTGGAGAGCCCAGTTGTAGCTATGCTTGACATAGGGGAGGCTCTCATCCCATGTGCATGGATTCTTTGAGTTGTACATGCGTAGAATGTGTATGATCATCCTATTGACGACCTTTATCTTGCCATCAACTTGGGGATGGAAGATTGTGGACTTAATGAGCTTGGTGTCCAGTATCAACCAAAGACTGGACCAAAATGTACTAAGGAACCTGTCGTACCAATCTGAGATGATAGACTATGGGATCCCAAAGTGTACCCACACTCGTTCAAAGAAGAGTTTATTAGCGGCTTCTGTTGTGATACTCTTCTTGTAGGCTGTCATAATGGCCATCTTTGAGAATTTGTCGATGACCAAAAAATCACAATTGTTTCCATGCTTAGTAGAAGGAAGGACTGACATGTAATCCATGGAGATGGATTCCCAAGGTTGATTAGGGGTAGGAAGCGAAGTATAGAGACCTTGCTTCTTGAGGGTTGGTTTGGAAATGGCACACACAGTACAAGATCTGATGTACTTCCCGACATCCTATCGAAGATTCGTCTAATAGAAATACTTCTACAGTACTGCCACTATTTTTGCGACCTCGAAATTCCCAGCGACTTGACTGTAGTGCGGCTCCCAAATCATCTTCGAACGCTCACTTGAAGGAACACAAAGGTGTCCCATATGGCATAACAGAGCATCCTGGAGGTAAAAAACTGGAACTTGTTGACCCTCCAAGAGTGTATGGAATGTGTGGCCGAATTCTAGGACACTTTTGTAGAGAAGTGGTCAATTAGAAGTATTGTGCCCACAAGAGTTGAGCACGGTAGTTAATGCCATGATTAGTGGTTGGCTGAGGCAGTCTGCAACATTATTTGTGTTTCCCTTCTTGTACTTGATATTCAAATGGAACTGTTGCAGGTATGTGGACCACTTCTGGTGGCAAACATTCTTCAGCTTCCCTTGTGTCCGTGTGAACTACAGGGGTCAGTGGTCTATTTGGATGACTGTTTCCTTCCCCAAAATGTGATGGTTGCATTATCGGCAGGCCTGCACAATGGAATACATACCTTTATCATAAGTGGGATACTTCTAGACCATGTCTGAAAGTGTCTCACTATGATATGCCACTGGATGCCCCTATTAAGTAAGGACTACCCAATAGAATAGTCAGAGGCATCTATCTCAATCTCAAATGGTTGTTGCAAGTCTGGTAATGTGAGCACTGGTACAAAGCAAAGGCGATGTTTCAACTATATGAATACCTTTTGTTGAGATTCAGACCAAAAGAATTTTTCTTTCACTCCTCCTTTAGTGACTTGGCTCAAGGGCCAAGCGATATGAGAGAACCCCAACACAAACCTATGGTAGAAATAGGCAAGACCCAGGAAGCTGCAGAGCTCTGTCAGAGTGGTTGGGGTTGGCCAATCTTGAATGACTTGGATATTGGCTGGATCAACATGCACCCCTCATTCATCAATAATGTATCCCAAATACTGAACCTGGGTCATGCCAAAAATGCATTTCTCCAAATTAGCACACAGCTTGTGTTGCCACAGTGTTTGGAGAACTTGTCGAATGTGGTGGAGGTGCTCTCACCAACTCTAGCCGAAGATCAGGATGTCATCTAAGTATACCACTACAAATGAGTTAGTGAATGGCCATAAGATGTCATCCATGAGCCTCATGAAGGTTACAGGAGAATTTGTCAACCCGAAAGGCATAATCAACCATTTGAAAATGCCCTCCTTAGCTTTGAAGGCAATCTTCCACACATCGGAGGGTTCGATTTGTACCTGGTGATATCCAGACTTCAAGCCGATCTTTCTAAAATATTTTTCTCCCTTGAGTTGGTCCAAAAAGTCATCAATCCATGGGATCAGGTACCTATTCCAGACAGTGATCTTGTTCAACACTCGATAGTCAATACAAAGTCTCCAAGTCCCATCCTTCTTCTGTACCAACCCAATTGGGCTCCCACAGGGTGATGAACTCGACCGAATATGACCTTTCTGCAGAAGCTCCTAAATTTTCCTCTTGATTTTATCATTCTCTAGAATGGAGAATCGATAGATTGGTCCATTGGGTAATGGCGCACCTAGGGTCAGATCGATGGAGTCCTTCACCTGACAGTGTAGTGGCACCCCTGCAGGGGAGGTGAAGATGTCCTCGTACTCCTCCATGACCTTGTCCATCTGTTGTTGTCGTGTGGAGGAGCCTTGTCAGGAGGTCGTGGCCACTGTCTTCTTCTTTCCTTGAGGGCATATCATTAGGAAAACAAATTTCCCGGTTTTCGAAATTAGCTTACTACATTGTTTTGCAGTAACTAGAGAGATGGCGGCAAGTGGGGCTACCTCTGATATTCTGTACAACTTATTTCCTAATGTAACAATAACAACACGAGGCCTTGACTCATACAAAGCATGTCGCTTCCACAAGTATGGTTGGCCTAATAATACATCACACACATCAAGGGGAGAAACATCACATAATACATCATCTGTGAAGGGCTTGATGATGTACGGAAGGCAACATTTTTGGCTCACGTGTAGATCTCATCCTTGGTGAATCCACCCAATGGTGTAAAGTTGTGGGTGTGACGTGGTCGATAAGCCCAACTGCTTCACGACCTCTGCTGCAATGAGGTTCTTTTGGCTCCCACTGTCAACAATTAACTATAGCGGGGAACCCTTCACCCACATCTAGGAGTGGAAGAGATGCTTCTCCTCCTCTGGATCTTCGAGTTCCTCCTTCTGGATCTTTGTGGTGGTGACGGTGGCGTTGGGCTCCGCATCAATAATCTACTTCCCTTTATCATTCCCCTTGACGATTTCTAACTCAAATTCAGAACATGCATCTGATATTGAAGCCTTTAGCTCATCCACCAGTGATTGCTTGGCCCAACACTCACTTATGTTGTGGGTGGTGCTCTAATGGAACTCACACCACTTTCCCATGTCCTTCTTCAGCTTTGTAGTGTTTTTCTTTGCTTGTGGCCTTGGCAGGTTGTCTTGGGTCATCCCACCTTGGCTTTGTCCTTTGTTTTGTGGTTTTGGGGCACCTCTCCCTTACTTTGGATTCACAGGTCCAAAGTCTCGCTTCTTTCGTTTAAACTTATGCTCAATCTTGACAGCGTATCAGTACGTCATGCTTAGTGAGGAGGTGTCCAAGAACTCTATCTCATCCTAGATGTATCTATGTAGGCATCCGTGGTACTTGAGTACCAATTTTTTCTCAAAATCCCTAATGCCCAACTTCGTGCGCGGGGCATGAAAAACATTGGTAAACTCCGACACATCTTGGTCCCTTCCCTACCATAGCATAGTCCACTTTATGTATTTGTCCTCATAGCTCCCGATAGGGTAGTACTACTCCTTAATGGCATCCTAGAATCAATTCCAAGTGGGAGCAACTGAAAATAGTGAGTTCGTATTTTCATCATTCTGGTCACAATAGGTTTCCCACCAATCCTTGATGTTGGGGGCGCTTTGAGAAGAGAAAACGTAATCTTTTCTCAGCTGGAAAAATCATGAACAAAAAAAATATCGTTCTAATAGATTCAACCATTTATCTACAACATCCGCATCTATTTGGCCTTCAAATATGGGAATGTCAAAGTTTACTTGTACCTTAAAAGGCGTGGAGCCTCTAGAGTGGCTATTGGATCTGGATGCGTTGTTTGTGGGTAACCGTTGAAGGATCTGGGAAAAGTTATCCATCATCACATTCCTTTGTTTCTCAAGGGCCTCCTTAAGGAATATTTTTATAGGATCTCCTGCTCCCTCACCTTTCTTTTCTTCCTCCATGGGAGGTCATCGGGATTTACAATGGTGGTCTTGGAAAGGCTCGACTAGTTTGAGCCCTAACTCCTTATATCTCGACCTCGTTGGGGACGTGCAAAGAAAAACAGAGAAAGAGCAAAACACTTTGATACCACTAATCTAAATTTAAATAGGAACAAAACAAATTACAGATATAACCATGAATACAGAGATGCAGCAGAAATAACACTTCCTTTGATTAACATCAAATAATGAAATATGCTTACAAATAGCATGGAAATGAGACTAGCTCGACGATGGTAGCTTATCTCTAAGAAGAGATGTAGTGGCTACATGCCTCTGAACTACGTTACAATGAGGCTCAAGGGAATTTTTTATTATTGAACAATAAGAGAAAACCCTAAACAACCAAAACCCTAACCTGAGGAGGTGTAACACCAAGAGTTTATGGGCTCTGTTAGGGTTAGTTGGGTAGCCAACTTCCCGGGGTCGTGACTTGGTCATATTATCTTCATTCTAGGCACATGATACCTCGTTGAAAAGATCTCTTTGTGGACTACGACAAAAGAAAATGACTTATAACGAGTCTCTCGCGGTAGATTGCCAAATAAATGTCATTTAGGGCCTCAAAACGGATCCGCAAGTTTAGGACCCGAAAAACTGCTAAAAATACTAAATTATCCTACAATTAAGGAAACTAGAAAACTAAAAGAAACAATGGTGGTGGTCCAAGTGGAATTGGGGGGTGGCCACCAATATCCACCTGGATCATAAACACACCTATACATTATGTACAAAGTGACTGCGCAAAGATGCTTTAAGCATAGTATCTTTTAAGGTAGAACCCATTTTTGGGTTGTGCCAAGGGGATTTCATCAAGATCAATAAGCTTGTAGGCTCCTTTCACAAGAACATGTTTAACTATGTATGGGCCTAGCCACATTGGCTGAAACTTCCCAGCCCCTAGTTTATTAGCTTCTTGATCATACAAAAGGACTAAATCACCTTTCAAGAAGGCACAAGGTTTAACATTTTTATCATATTGTTCTTTGATACACTTCTTATGGGCTTCATTAGCCATCGCAGCATTGCATTGAGTTTCATTTAAACACGCTAGATCTAAGAGACATTCTTCTTCTACGGAGGTCATGAGGAGAAGTTCAACAACAAGCTTCAAGGGTGGAATTTCACATTCAATAGGAAGGATCTCCTCTAGACCATACACCAATTGAAAATGTGTGAATCTAGTGGTTTTCTAGATGGAGGTTCGATATGCCCACAAGTCTGCATAAAGGAGGAGGTGCCAATCTAATTTGTGGATCCTTGTCATGCATTGTAGCATCATTTTCAAAACTTTATTGATGGCTTCTACTTTCCCATTTTCTTGTGGGTAATAGGGAGTTGAGTTGTCATGTTGAAGGCCCAACATGGCAGTCAATTCAGACTTCATGTGATTTCGATAATGTTTCCCATGGCCTATAACAATGGCTTGTGGTACACCAAGCCTAGAAATAACATGATTAAATAGGAACAAAGTAGTTGTTTCACTGTTGTTATTATATATATGCATCGCCTTGAGCTAGTGGGTAAAATAATCTACCACCACAATGATGTAGCCATGCCCCCCAACTGAGTGAGGGTTACATTTCATAAATTCAATGCCCCATTTTGAAAAAGACTCAACGATTATAATAGGAAGTAGAGGAGCAGTCGAAGCACAAGTTTTGTGATTGTAAATTTGGAAAGCATGACACTTTTGGACTGTGATGATGCAATCTCGAAACATAGTAGGCCAAAAGTAACCAACACACAAAATATTTTGGACGATGGCATAACCAAACATATATATGCCACATGCTCCAACATGGCATTCATTTAGATCTTTCTCAGCCTCCTCATGGGTCTGGAATCTCTGAAATATAATATCAATACAACACCAATAAAGTGTGTCGCCAATTATAATGTAATTTTTAGATTTATATCGAATACGTCGTCGATCAACGAGAGGTATTAGGCCGTAAAGTTTGGTTCTGGAGATAGATGATGATATCTCCATACCACGGATCAAATGAATCAATCATAAACAATGACTCGTCAAGAATGGAACTCGTCAGATGTGGATGTAGTTTCCAATGAAGGAAGATCATAGATCAGTTCAATAAAGACTAAGGATTTCTTCGATCTGGACTTGATGAACTCCAAATCAAACTTATGGAGAATTTCAATTTATTTGGAATACTCTCCCTAGCAACTTTTGTGACAAATTTTATGTCATGGGGTTGCAATCAGAAAAAACCATAGTCTTTCCAACCGAAATATAGTGGCGAAACCTTTGGATAGCTTGGAGGACCACTAAAGATAAATTTTCAACATGAGTATAATAAATCGGGTTTCTATCCCCTATGTCATATTCCTAGACCAATACCATTTCCATGGTAGTAACTGCAACACTAAGATTTTGATAACCCCAATCTATATAACCAGGTTGTCCAGGATAAGGATAACCTTTATAAGGTGGGAATGGTTGTGTTAAGGCATTTGTTGCATAGGATTATAACCAATAAACACTTATAGGATACCTTGGTACGGTTTCCCATAGGGATTTGGCATCATCCCTATATGAGTTTGATTGGTTTACACCTCTGCCATGCCATGTACAGGTTGTTGTGCTAGCATTTGATGTGTGGAATAACCAAGAAGTGGGGTTTGTAAGGTAGCTTCAAAATGTTGGGTATTTGGGATTTGAGACATCCCAAATACTAAAGGAACAGGTTGCATTTGAGGTGCATCCTGGGTCGATTAACTCACTTGAGATACAACTTGGCTAGGTTGAGGTATACGTTGGAAAGTAGGAACCTGGGGTGTAGCAGGCGTGGGTTGAGAAGTTGAAAGTTGAGTTAGGGTCAAACCAGGTTATACATGCAACATAGGTTTCCAAGGACAATCAACCATTTCTGGAAAGGGAGGACCAGTGGGATGTTGACTCTAATAGGTATGAGCACCAACTTATTGCATTTGGTTTAGAAATGGGTACATTCCATCAACCAATTGCCCCCCTTATGGGGGATAAGGAGTATATGGAGGTAACTTCCACCAAGAGGAGGGTACCCAATATAGGGTGGTGGAGGTTGTTGTAAATGTACCATTCCACTAACACCTGAACCATATTGTTGCTCTAAATATGGTTGGGGTGTAATGGGTGAAACAGGTTGAAAAATTCTCAGTACAAAGGTTCCAAGTGCCATTTCAAATGAGGAAGGAGAATTAGAGGTCCATGGAGTATTTGTTGCACCAAAAAAGGTTCCAGATAAGGACTAATAACTAGTTGGCACAGATGGACCACCATACAAATGTGTTTCTAGTGAATTCACAAACGTGGAGGAAGTTGAAATTTTAATCATCTCACTCGTGATTGTAGACAAGGGTTGAGAAACTATCAACGACTCAGTCATGGTTAAACTTACCAAAGAATTCGATCAATAGAAACTATTATAGATCTGAGACCACTTGTTATAGATCTGATCCAAAAATATATGAAAATAAAAATATACCCAAGAAATAGTAAGATGGAAACAGATAGAAATGCTTCTTGATTGATCAAAACCCTTAATGTAGGGAAACACAATACATTCACTCCTTAAGGAAGGAGAACACTCCACAAGCCATATGCCTGTTCATACAATAATCCTTGCATCTCTCAACGGGGAGTCTCTAGCCTCTATATAGGCCTCATACATACAATACCATGGGTCATTACCATGGTTCCCTTAGTACCATCTATCTAATACCATGGGCTTTTTACATTATTGCTAACTACTTGTGGTCCCTTACATGATACAACTTAACCACCTTATTTATTACTATGGCCCATCCCATTATTACATTATTCCCTTGGGTACCTCCCTCTGTACCCCATATTATCCCCCCTGGGTATACTACATTCCACCCCCCCTTAACATGTTTCATCCCAAAAACATACGAAGAATACAAATAATAAGATCTACTCAAAAGAGTAGTCCACTCGTACCATGCACGTGCATCTAGCCATCCAAGAGAAAGATGAACCCTCAATCCAGCTGGTGCCTCGCTCACTTGAGATGGAAGTTGACCCTAGCAGCTCTTCTATGTTGATGTGTAGTAGGTGGATCATTGCTCCTCTCTATCTGTCATGTAGGGGTTTTTGTCCTTGTGGCTAATTCGTTGTCATCTTGTTGGTTGTTTTCTTGCGGGGTGATGTGGGTGGTGATATGCTGAAGTTTTAACCAAAGAAGTCCTTTTCTTTAATTCACCACCTAATGGAGAATGATTGGTAGCTAGAACATGTTGTGGTGCCTGCTGTTGTTTCTTATCTTCCAATATTACTTCAACCACCGAGTCCTCGTCTGTTGTATCTGTACCTGTAACATTTTTTGCTTCAGCCTCCTTGGAATCTAACTATTTTTCGTGTACCTGGCTTGATGTTTGTGTTTGGTTGTCAACCATCAAGGGCTCATCATCTGATGTGTTAGACCCTGGAACATATTTTACTTCAGCCTCCATGGACTCTACCTGTTTATTGATGGAAATATCATGTAATGTAATTTTCTTCTTTTTATTCCAGAGTTTTAGTAATTTCTTCTGCACATTAATATTGATAGTACCCATAGATTCCATCCAAGGGTATCCTAAAACCACATCCACATTAGCCATATATGAAGCATGAAAATCAAAATGAAACACATACTTATCCATAGAAAGCTTAAAATCTTTATAAACTTGAACATCATCATTATCAACATGTTTGTTTTCAATGTGTTTTACTGGAACTTGCAATTTTTTTGTCAAATTGACATTTATAAGATTTTGCTTGCAACTAGGATTTATAGACACAATGATTTTCTCCTTCTGAATACATCCATGAACCTACAATAAGAAGATACCAGTAGCAAATAACCCCTTACATGTCTCATTCCCCTATTGTGTAGCATGAGACCATTTGTCCAAAAGGAGTTTTTCAAATTCTTTATCCGAAAGTTTGGACAACTCTTTGTTGTAAAGTGAGTTCCACCATCTGGTAGCCTCACCTCTAAAATTAGCCACTACCCAGAATTTCCAATTTTTTTCCCATAATGACTTTTGTGCTTTTATGTCTTCTTCAATAGTAGGACCATCATCTTTTCCTGTAAAATCTGGAACCGCCATGAAGAGTGTTTTGAAAAAAAAAAATCACTTACTTGAAGAAAATTTGAAATGGCCACAAATTAGTCAATATTGCTCAGAATCCCTATTATGACCTATTTTCGGAAATGGAACAACCCTTCTACTTCTTCCCATGTGATAAAAATCCCGATCTAGGCACTAGAATTTCAGATTCGCACTGCACTTGTCCCACTGTCACAAAAAAATTCCAAAAAAAAAAAAAGAGTTGTTTTTAAATCAACGATATTTCCCTCATCCAGAATCTGATTCAAATGATTGTTTTTTTTTTTAAATTGGGTATTTTTTTGCCAAAAAATCAGATCTACAATAAGATTCTACCAATTTTGCACCAGAATGTATAGATCTGATCTGCAAATGCGCCACCCCGAAAAATGTCTGCACACAGCTGATTTTTAAATCAGCAATATCTCCCTCATCCGGACTCTGATTCGGCCAAATTTTTTTTCCAGATTGGGTATTTTTTCACAATAAACATATATATTTAATTATATTTGGCAGATTTTTCACCCAAACATACATATCTAATCCGCAAACTCGTCGCCTAGAAAATGTTTGCAACACAGCTGATTTTTAAATCAGCAATATCTCCCTCGTCCCGACTCCGATTCGGCCAATTTTTTTTTCAAATTGGGTATTTTTTCACAAAAAACCCAGATCTGCAATTATATTCTATAGATTTTGTACTAGAACATATAGATCTAATCTGCAAATTCGTTGTCCCAAAAAGTTCCTGCAAAAAATAAAAAATAAAAAATTCTATTTTGCCCAAGAAAGTGCTTTGATACCACTTGTTATAAATCTGATCAGAAAATATATGATAAATACAAATATACCCAAGGAACAACAAGATCTGAATATAGAAATTCTTCTTTATTGATCAAACCCTTAAAGTATGGCAACACCATACATTCACTCCTTAAGGAAGGAGAACACTCCACAAGCCATATGTCTGTTCATATAATAATCCTTAACATCTCTCAATGGGGAGTCTCTAGCCCATATATATGCCTCATACATACAATACCATGGGTCATTACCATGGTTCCCTCAATACCATCTATCTAATACCATGGTCTTATTACATTATTGCTAACTACTTGTGGTCCCTTACATGATGCGGGTTAACCACCTTATTTATTACTATGGCCCATTCCATTATTACATTATTCCTTTGGGTACCTCCTTCTGTACCCCATATTATCACCCCTAGGTATAATACCACTTGTTATAGATCTAATCTGAAAGTATAAGATAATTGAAATAAACCCAAGAAATAACAAGATCTGAATATAGAATTGCTTCTTTATTGATCAAACCCTTAAGGTTGGGCAACACCATACATTAACTCCTTAAGGAATGAGAACACTCCACAAGCCATATGCATGTTCATACAATATTCCTTTACATCTCTTAGTGGGGAGTCTCTAGCCTCTATATAGGCTTCATACATACAATACCATGGGTCATTACCATGGTTCCCTTAATACCATCTATCTAATACCATGGGCTTATTACATTATTGCTAACTACTTGTGGTCCCTTACAGGATACAGGTTAACCACCTTATTTATTACTATGGCCCATTCCATTATCATTATTCCCTTGGGTACCTCCCTTTGTACCCCATATTATTCCATCAACCAATTGCCCCCCTTGTGGGGGATAAGGAGTATATGGAGGTAACTCCCCCAAGAGGAGGGTACCCGATATACGGTGGTGGAGGTTGTTGTAAATGTCCCATTCCACTAACACTTGAACCATATTGGTTCTCTAAATATGGTTGGTGCGTAATAGGTGAAACAGGTTGAAAAGTGCTCACTACAAAGGTTCCATATGTCATTTCAGATGAGAATGGAGAAGGAGAGGTGTGAAGCAAGAAAGTGTTCCCTCTGCGGACAGAGGCAACCCCTCTAGCCCTAGAGTGGGTCTAGTCACAGAAAAGACAAAAGAACAATTGATTCCCTTAAATAGTCACCATTGGAGGCCTACCTCAAAACGGTGGTTGATGAAGTTCCGTTGCGCTGCTACAACTTCCATTTCCTTCTCCTTAATGAGCAATCAAACTGAAACACCACAAGACAACGAAAAAAGCACGTAACCGGGAAAAAACAATGATCTATTTACTCATAAAGTCAAGAAATCATGAGCTATCAAGTAAATTACATACAAGACATAGGAAATCATCATTGATTGTATTAATAATGAATCAAGAGCAAAGCTTACAACCAAGTCTTGACATCTCAAGCCTTCTCAAAGGGTCTAGCCAGTATGTTTCTTCAAGCATTCACTCTCAAGGATGGGTCTCCCAACATAACAATATCTCTCTCTCACTCACAAGCTTTAATACAAAATTAAAGGCACTCCACAACCTCTTACAAACTATTAGCAATCCCACACTTGTCACACTCATGCCAAAGCTATCTACCAAACTCAAAAGTACTAGCAGTGCTGTCCAACCAAAAGAACTAAAAAAATAAAGAACTAGTAGATCATAGCAATGGTGAGTGATTTTATAGGAGAAGGAGTCTCCATGAAATGAGGGAGAGGGAGCTTATCCTCAAGGAAGGTAGCACAAAAGACGGAACTACCATCCCAAAGGGGGAAGGGCGACCCAAACTGACCCAACAACTAGGTCTAAAGACATCCAGAAGGCCGACTGTTGGAACAAATTTGCCCAATCTGGATCATCACTAGCCGTAAACTAAGTCTCTGCAACGGCATCGCGAGACGCAATGCACATAGACCCATCATCGCAACATATAGCTCATAGCCTCGTGTCGGGCCTAGAAATCCGACCGTCATGGGAAATAGACATACACCTACAACGGAGTCACGATGAGATTGTTTATGACATGGGATCGTCGCATATATTAAGGATTTACTCGTGACGAGGAAAAAACTTAGGGAATGAGGGTCAATTTGCAGCATCAGAGAGCATTTGCTTAATCTTCTTACACTGGTGGGAAGATATAAACATGTTTATTTGACACATGACACAGCAGAGGGACTGAGATGAGGACAGTGACAAATTACTATGTAACAGATGCCCCCTAAAGCATGAAGCCCAAGAGAGTGGGAGGGGTGAAATTCTTTATGAAATTTTCTGAACTGGAATACCACCTCAAAGATCTTGCAAGCGCAAGTACAACTGATATGTCTAATAGTGAAATACATGTAGTCTAGGCATGGGCGCAGCCATCTAAAAGACATATGAAACTAGGTCTATGGTATGGATGCAGCCATCCAATTGCAAGACCATGATAATGATAAAGGTATGGTCGCAACCATCCATGAAGACTCAGGCATGGTCGCAACCATCCATCAAAGAGTCATATATGTAATCATGAACCAATCCATGTAGCCCGAACATATGTAATCTCAGTCTGGGGTCTTGAAACCCAACCAATCATAGTACAAATTCTAGCATGCAAACAGATGTGCTGAGGCCAAGCATGATAGAAAGTCGCTTGATTACCGATCAATGATGAAAATCGTTAACAAGTGCGAGAGAAACCACCAATAATGCTAGTGGCTCCCAAGGTACTGCCTAATACAATCCACTAAGTGTGAAAAATGAGCTGAAGTCAAACACCCGTGGAATCACCAAATCGAAGACCAATGATGAAAGTCTATCGTCAGGTGTGAAGAACTTGCCATTGAGGCATGCCAACTCCAAGGTACCAAGGGGAGTTCTCTAGAGCAATCTCCTAGATAATGAGCTGGCTTTGATAGGAGACAACCTGTCGCAGGAGGGCCATAAAATGTTTCCACCATCAATGAAACGAGACAAGGAACAAGTGGTAGATGGTGAAGCAGAGTATCAAAGGGGGAGGTAAGGGTGTGAACTGCAGAAGGATTATACTCTTTAACATATCGGTGACATGACTGAAGAATGTGGTAGCATTTTAGTACCAAAGGATCAGAGGCTTGACGGAGGCAACCTCGATCAGATGGAATAAGGCAAAATGGCAACCCGAAACCCTGGAAGGCCAACTGATGATGTATGGATATCCCAACCCCATAAGAAGAAAAAGTGTCGATGTTCAAGACTGACTAGCTACTGCAGGTAACCAATGATGACTTCCAAATTTTCCCCCAACAATGCTGGCGAGTACCCTAATTATTTTTGAAAACAAGCTTGAAGGGGATAGCATATGCTTGTAATATAAGTTCAACCTTTGGACGAATCCAACCTAGTAATAGTTTAACGAGCCCTAGGGAGGAGAATCTCGAGTCTCGTCATGGTGACGAGTCCAATGTCATCAGGGTTTAACAAGTCCGACATAGGTAAAACTCGAAGTCTTTTTCATGTTTAGAGAGTTTGAAAAAGACACGGAAAAGAAAACTCCAGGGGGGTCCTTTTTCATAAATTTGTGTCCCTCGAGCCTGAAAAAGTAGAAAACAATACTTGAGAGAACCGCTTTACCGATTATGACCAAGGAGTACTTTTCATAATTAGTGGCCCCGATCCAAAAAAGTAAAAAAGCGATTGAAGACACAATGTTTCATAACCAAAAACGAACTTGAAACGACAAAAGCCCAGCTATCTTTTCACATTTATATGGTCAGAAAAGAGCTCAAAGTGGACCACCCTTTTATTCTATTTAACAAGTCAAAAAGGAAAAACTTGACAATCTTTTCATATTTTACAAGTCCGAAAAGAGCTTAAAGGGTACTCGTCCTAGAGGAACGAGTGTTATAAAGGGTAGCAACTAGTTTCGACAATGGTGGAACTGCTCAAAATATTTAATGGTCAAGAGGCTGGCTAATCAAGAAAGGAAAGACAACCAAGTTAAAGCATATGATCGGCCAAAGAGATGGTGGCAATGGAATGAAACAACCAAGGCTCATCTAGCAGATAAAAATGACAATCACAAGATGTAAATCGGGTATGGGTTTATTTTTACACAAGCTTGAACCATGGAGAACTCTGCTTGGATTTGGTTTCATGTTTACACAAGCTTGAAATGAAAAACTATGCTTGTTATGAGTTCGCATGCCCCTAGCATAACGACACAAATCGAGGTACATGCCCCCCAAGCTTCATTGCATTCAACGAGGTGGATGGAATGAAGGTTCACTGTCAAGATCTTGGAAAGACTCAAATTTAATTTTACGAGATCTTGATCAAAGACTCGATTGGGAAAGGGAGGTGTTTCATTTTCTAATGAGGTTGAAATAGTAGAAAAAAACTATCCTCATAATAGTTGATTCATTTTTTAACGAGGTTGACACAAGATCAAGAACTTTCCTCAAGACTCCTTGTTTCATTTTAACGAGCTTGACACAAGACAAGGAACTGTGCTTCATGATCCTTGTTTCATTTTTTAACGAGGTTAACACAAGATCAAACTATCCTCGGGCCTCTTTGTTTCATTTTTTAATGAGGTCGACACAAGAAAAGAACTCTCCTTAGGACTCCTCGTTTCATTTTTTAACGAGCTTGACAGAAGACAAGGAACTGTGCTCCATGATCCTTGGTTCATTTTTTAACGAGGTTGACACAAGATCAAAACTATCCTTGAGCCTCCTTGTTTCATTTTTTAACGAGGTTGACACAAGAAAAGAACTCTCCTCAAATCGTGTTCATGGGTCATATGCAAACATGGCTCCCAAGAGATCTTCACTTGATGGAAGAATCACACTCTGGGAGGAACACATGTCATAAGACACCAATGATAGATTAGGTTCCAATGTTCCCAGTACATGATGTATGAGACCATCTGCATAATCATCAACAAAGGCAGAGACAGAATGGGTAGCCACATAATTGACTTGTGGCAAAGAAGGTACTGCTTGCGGATAAGAACCGATAGGGAATGACGGTGGTACAAAAGGTACTGGGTGACTAAAGAATGACAATTGATCAATAGTCACCATTCTTCCATCGTGCGGAAAACAAACCACATGGAAAAGTGAAGAAACAAGAGCTCCCATGGCATAAATATAATCACGGCCAAGGAGAAGATTGAAATCTAAAGCACTTTGGACAACCATTACATCTATATAGACGGTTTTTCCTCCCAAAGTGATAGGAAACTTTGGAAGGATCCCTAAAGGTTAACTGGTTCCTCCATCAAACGTCAACAGATTCTGTGTGACCGGCACAAGCTGTGGGGAGCCCAAAGCTTGCCAAGTAGTGAAAGGCATGAGGTTAACCGATGCACCCTCATCCAAGACAGTGCCAAGTACTGCCTTATCATAGGCATGAATTGTAATATGAAAAGGCACGTAGGATGGAAGGTGGAATGTAGTCAAATGACTCTAATCGAAGGAAATGATTGAACTACCTGGTGGGCGTATCATATGATTTCCCCCATGCTCAACAGGAACTGAAGAAGGACCCTCTGAATCAGCTGGGATAGGAGGGTCATTCTCAGACTCAGGAGAATCTGACAAGACGAGAAGAACATGAGTAGTGTGATCATGACGCTCCTCCATAACGGAGTGATCAATAGGTGGTGAATCCAAGTCAACACTCTCTTTGACCAATGGTTGGTCTGGAACAGTCTTAGCACAGCTAGGTTCGGCAAGAGGAGGATGGACAAGAGAAGAATCTAAGTCAATATCTTTGTCAATGGGGAGAGGGTCTGAAGAGAGCCTCTGATAACCAATGGGGAGTTGGGGTGAAGAAGCTGTAAGAATTTCCAAAATGGTGGAAGCTTGATCCATGAGTGGACAAAGGTGAAGGGGTTGTTTGCCTTCACACATCCTACAAGGGAATCGAATCTTCCCTTTCTTCTTACCACTACCAGTTGATAGGGTAGCACCGTCATGAGCTTTAAAGGATGATGAGGGACAAGCCAGATCGTGAGACCATACTTCCAAGACCCTAGGAATGCCAGGACAATCACAAATAAGATGATCACCCTTGCACAATTTACAAGGAAACTTAACCTTTCGCGGAGGAGCAGAAGGTGTTCCGACCTGAGGTGTATTCGAAGCAATAGTTGCACAGGTGGGCTCATGCTTATCAGACTTCTTCTTCTTCTTCTTCGTCTTCTTCTTCTTCTTCTTAGTCTCCTGGTTACTAGATGTGGAACTTTCACTAGGTGAAGGAGGAGATGAAGGTGAAGCAACAGGAGAAGAAGGCACAGGCTCAACTTTGGAATCATTGTGTCTTGATGTAGCCAAAGGAGATGGTGGAACAGAAGTCATGACACTTAGGACCACCGAGGTTAAAAACAATCAAACGGGCAAACCAATGGTTAACCCAGGCAAGGACAACGTTTCCATATACAAAGCACTGACATTTCCAAAAGGAGGAAACAGACCAGGAGTTCCATCTGGGGGAAGACCTTGGCCGGTAGACTCGGGGAAGGTTGTCATCGGGAACGAGCCTAAAAAACACTTGAACTGTTACCAGGAATATTTCGTGGGCAGTAAATTTTATGACGCAGGATCAAAACTTGACCTTTTCACGTTTCAAGAGTCAAGAAAAGGATGAAAAGGTTACTCTATCTCTTTCAAGGTTTAATGAGCCTGAAAGGACAAGTGCTTAGATGGACCTTTTCTTTCAAGGATTCAAAAAGGAACGAAAGTGCTTACTCTGGAGAACTAGGAAAAAGGTTTACCAAACAACCCATAAAACTGCATATACACCTTGCCGATCATGTGAAAACCAAGGACTTTCCGTATGGCAGTCAATCTTCCTGAATGTTGTGTTCGGTGCATTACGATTTGCAAGGCGGCAGACATGGCTTCCTAAGGATATAGGATGATAACCTAGTGGGGTCTCCCAACATATACTCGACGACACTGGGAGTGCAAATCCGTACTAGTAGCTATCGAGTCATAGAAGGAGGAATCACTCAACCTTAAGTGAAAGCAATAGTTACTAGGTTTAACAACGCCGGAGCACATCTCTAGCCTAGACCTCTAAATAATGTGCGTTATGTTCCAATACGTTGTTAAGTTCATCCAGTTCGTTTTAGAGTTGATCTTGAATTATGTTTCAATTTCCAGGCCTTACCATATGTATATCAAAACCTAGGATGCAGCTAGAATGAGTAAAGCGTCTTTTACTTCGATGAACATCTATTTACAGAAAGGTAGAGCAATCATTCCCAGACCAAGATAAAACCAAGACTAGAAAATGCAATCACTAAGAGACACAATCCATAAACACATCAATCCCTACAATGCATCGATACTACTAATAACAGATTTAAAGTTTGCCTTCCAATTTCCCAAACATGAAAACTTGAAATGCAAATGTACTTTCACTTTCTTATACTAAATGAATGCAATCTTTTGATTTTGATAGCTTTGAATTCCAAAGAAACAAACAAGCAAGCGCGAACCAGTTGATCCAAACAATTGTAATCTATGTCTGGTAGTGAAAAATTGAATCAATATCAAAATTGGTTCAATAATTGACACTAAACATCAACTAGCAAGAAACAAGAAATGGAAAAAATCTCAAGCAAACCAACAAGACAGTTGTGGATGAACCTTGGATAGACAAGCAACCAAGCCAAATAATTCAAAAATTGAAAAAGGTAGGCCACAAAGCCAAAAATATAAGATTCACTCAATGAAGCCAAAGAGCAAGTACCTTAACCAAAAGCAATTAAAACAAACTAATAGGCAAGAGAAAGACAGTAAGGGATTAACCAGACTGGTAAATTTAGGAGGTAGAATTGAAAAAACAATTCTACAGGAATCGTCGTGGGTGTAACACCAGCAACTAGGGATGATCAACCATTAGTCATAGCAACAGAGTGACGTTGTCGCGAGAGTACACGTCTCTTTTGCGACGGGCCAATTTTAGGAATTGTCGTGACTATATGACATGATTCAGCGACGCACAGAATTTTGAAACAAATATGGGGCGACGTCGGCAGGACTGTTAAACTTTTTTCAGCGACGACCTTAAAAACAATGAAAAATGAATGAAAACTCCCAAACAAAGACCAGTCTATCCTTACAGACAATACAAGGATTTCCCATATTGACCCAGGTAACCCAAAAGACTGATGGTTTAACCCCAAAATTCAAGAGACACTAAACCAAACTCAAACAAAAGAAAACAAGAGAGAAACATATGAAGGACTCCCCAGCAGAGTCGCCAACTTGTGAAGTAGAAAAGTGTTCCCTCTGTGAACAGAGGCAACCCCTCTAGCCCTAGAGTAGGTCTAGTCACAGCAAAGACAAAAAAACAATTGATTCCCTTAAATAGTCATCGTTGGAGGCCTACCTCAAATCGGTGGTTGATGAAGTTCTGCTGTGTTGCTCTAGCTTCCGTTTCCTACTCCTTAATGAGCAATCAACTTGAAACACCACAAGACAATGACAAAGCACATAATCGAGAAACAACAATGATCTATTTACTCATAAGTCAAGAAATCATGAGCTATCAAGTAAACTACATACAAGACATAGGAAATCATCATTGATTGTATTAATAATGAATCAAGAACAAATCTTACAACCAAGTCTTGACGTCGCAAGCCTTCTCGGAGGGTTCAACCAGTATGTTTCTTCAAGCATTCACTCTCAAGGATGGGTCTCCCAACATAACAATATCTCTCTCTCACTCACAAGCTTTAATACAAAACTAAAGGAACTTCATAAGCTCTTACAAACTATTAGCAATCCCACACTTGTCAGACTCACACCAAAGCTATCTACCAAACTCAAAAGTACTAGCATCATTGTCTAACCAAAAGAACTAAAAAACTAAAGAACTAGTAGATCAGAGCAATGGTGAGTGATTTTATAGGAGAAGGAGTCTCCATGAAATGAGGGAGAGGGAGCTTATCCTCAAGGAAGGTAGCACAAAAGACGGAACTACCATCATAGAGGGGGAAGGGCAACCCAAACTGACCCAACAACCAGGTCTAGAGACATCTAGAAGGCCAACTGTTGGAACAAATTCACCCAATATGGATCATCGCTAGTCGTAAACTAAGTCTCCATGACGGCATAGCCAGAGGCAGTGCACACAAACCCATCATCGTGACATATAGCTCATAGCCTCACGCCGGGCCTAGAAATATGATCGTCACAGGAAACAGACGTACACCTACGACCGGGTCATGATGAGACCATTTATGACATGGGATCGTCGCGTATATTAAGGATTTACTCGCGACGAGGCAGAAACATAGGGAATGAGGGTCAATTTGCAACATCAGAGAGCATTTGCTTAATCTTCTTACACTGGTGGGAAGATATGAACATGTTTATTTGGCACATGACACAGCAAAGGGATTGAGATGAGGAAAGTGACGAATTACTGTGTAACAAGAGGTCCATGGACTGTTCGTTGCACCAAAAAATGTTCCAGATAAGGACTGATAACCAAGTGGCACAGATGGACCACCATACAAATGTGTTTCTAGTGAATTCACAAACATGGAGGAAGTTGAAACTTTAATCAGCTCACTCGTGATTGCAAACACGGGTTGAAAAACTATCAATGACTCAATCATGGTTAAACTTACCAAAGAATTTGGTCAATATAAACTCAAAGGTGAGTTGAAATGCAAAGTAATAGGTGAAGGAGCTTATATTAGAGTAGGAGGAATAGGAAAAGGATGACCCTAATAAAGAGGAGTCTCTTTGAAATTAGTAGGAGAGGAAGCTTGAGACTCTTCAGTAATCTCTTCAATACTCAAAAGGCCAAGTTGAAGTTTTTCACCATCAGGACTGAAATATACACAATATTATACTTGGGTTAAAGGCATAGGAAGAGAAAGAGAAGGCCTTGAAGTAATATGTTGTGTTAACTAAGGTTCCTCATGGTGTATAACCTTAGGATGTAATGTATCCAAATCCAGAAATTTTGGTTCAATAACCTTAGGTAGTAAAGTCTTAAGGTTTTTGGTTTCTACTGCATTAGACTCACCAACAATTAAAGATGTGATCTTGGGTCGAGTGCTCATAGGAGGAGAAGATTATGGTTGATTCACTTCAAATGTAGTACCAGAAGGGGATGCTTCTAAAGAACTAGTTTCAGTAGTTTGTGTGTCTTTGTTCTTAGGATGTCTAGGTGTAGCCTCGGGAGATAAAGGAGGAAATAATTGCATCCTACGTGAACAACGAGGTTTTTGGGGTTGTTCTTCCACTAAGGTTGAATAAATTTTATAAATTAACAACAAAATAAATCAAAAAATAGATAATTAGGCAAAAGGGTTTACCAAGTAACTGTGAACTGTAATAAACCACCTTGGAAAACCAAGGATTTACATATGGGCAGGAAATATCCCCAAACCTTGTGTTTGGTGTATCACAATGTACAAGGAGGACGACTCAGTTACCTAGGGCATGATAATAACCTAGTGGGGACTTCCAAAATATACCCAGAGGTACGTGGAAGCATAATCTATATTAATGTTGCCTAATGCATAACCATATGATGGGAGCATTCCTATATATTTTTCATGCATGGAGCACAATCCGATATACCTGAAGCTATGTGGAGAATGATCTAATCCACTTACATACGTGAAACAAGATATCACACCCAAAATGTAACACTAAGAAAAAAATGGAAACTCCTACATTTAAAGATGTCATAACATGTCTCTAGCCTAGACCTCTAGATGTTTGACTTAAATGCTCCTTAATATTGATAAATAAATTTTAAAGTTTATCTTGAATTAGGTTTTAGTTTCAAGGCTCAACACGAGTTCACCTAAATTCCATACAATGCAATCTAGCATGATAATATGAACTCTTTACTTTTCGATGACAAACTATCTATGAGAAGGAAGAGATTCAAACAGTGATGCAAGAAACAAATAATGCAGAAAACAACACTTCCTAATAAAAAAAATTCAAATGCAATTGTTCCAATTTCTAAATTTTATGCAAAACCCTAAATGTAATGCAAAATGATGAGATATTTCTTTTCTTTCATCTTAGTTCACGAATGCAATGAAAACTAAGATGCAACAAGATTATTGATAAAACAAACCACACAGAATATGATCGTAATATTAAATTCTTCAATGTAATCAACAATCAAGAAAAATGACCTAATTGATAAGAAAAAGAAAAAATCGAAGAAACTCTTACTAAAGACTAATAAAACAAAGAAAAACATTATGATGGATTTTCAAAGGTAAAGACAAACTCAGAGACACAATGAAAACCTTTTGAACTCAAGAAGAATGTGGAGTAAGGCAAAGGAACCAAATTTTCACATCCTACAGAATCAATGATGGTGTATAATGGGCACAAGTGCTCTGCAGCGCAGGCACACAGACGAGATAGGTTCACTGAAGTGCTATTTCTTTAGACCAAAGAGTGCTTTGGAGGTATTTTGGTCAAAACTCAACTCAAAAAATTAAACCAAGCTCAAAAATATGTTTTCTTAAGATGAATCAATGTCTTGGTGAGTCAATTAAGGTCTGTTCAAAAGGTGCAAAAGGTGCTAAGATAAAGGAAACCACTAAGGGAAGAATTGGTCCCTAGTAGAGTCGCCAACTTGTTATGTGGAATTTTCATGATTATGGAAAAAGGTGAATTCCCTAGATCTAGTGGCTTGATCTAGAACAACAGAAGACAAAATGCTCAAGTTTTCCTCAAAGAAATTAGAGTATGGGAAATAATCCTACCTCAAAGTTGTAGTAAGCCTTCCTTTCCTCCTTGCTTGTATGCTCCAATTCTAACTCCAAGTGCTATAATTATAACCAGCACACAAGACTAAAAAAATCAAATAAACCACTATTAATGTAGCATAATCCAAAATCCCTATTCAATGAGTCAGCAAAGCTTTGAAATACATGAGTGCAATTATAACACAAAAAATATAGGAAAACAAGATATTCTTTGTATTAACAAATATAGGAGAGAGTTACAACCACAAATAGAAGTCTGACTTTGTAGATGTCTCTCCAAGTTGACTTGTCCTTCCTTGTCACAAAGAACACCTCAATATCAACCCTAATGCATGAATGTGATGACCCATTAGACTCAAAGCAACAACATGAGGGAACTATCAATCTCCAAAAGCCAACCCATACCTTATGGGAGGCAGTAAATTTATAGGAGACTGTGGTAGTTTAGGAATACTTATCCACTTACCAATCTAGGCTTGAGATCCACTTAGGAGGGGAGGATGAGCTCAAGGGATAAGAGATAAGGCCTCCAAGTTATGATCATATAGGATTTTAGCTCTTATCCATGGTAAATGGTTAAAACTACCTTGAAATCTTCTAGAAGAGGATGCTTCAGAAATATTTTTATTTTCCCTGAATTTATAGAATTAGCACACCTGCAAAAGGGAGCAGCAAGTGTTGACCAACATTGGCTAATAGGTATGCAACATGCACTAAACACAGGTGGCTAAAGAAGCAAGGTGCATTGGGGATAAAAACAGTGATTTTGAGCTAATTGTCCCAGAAACTTCACCTTTTTGGAGAAGTGATGCTTAGGGATTTGTGAAGGGGTTATGACAAAGTGTCCCAGGATGTTGATTGATATGGTTTGTAGGCATTTTGTT
Organism: Pinus taeda; assembly: GCA_000404065.3. NCBI lineage: Eukaryota > Viridiplantae > Streptophyta > Pinopsida > Pinales > Pinaceae > Pinus > Pinus taeda. Next base: position 14,162 of record APFE030716702.1, on the reverse strand, counting down.
AAGCTTGGTAGGACCTTTTCATTTTCTATTCAAACATAGGCAAATTTACACCACATAGATTGGCTAGGTAGCCTCAACTTGCCCAGGAGGGAAACCAAGTCTGTTGGCCACCTATCCGTATTATAAGCCATCCAAAAAAAATAGAGTTTTAGTCTCTCTAACCAAGATATATATGTCTTTGTTTCATTTCCATACTCTATATTTCTATTTATACATATACTTGCATGATGAAAAATTAAAATCTATTCGCATATAAAAAAAGTAAACATAGGAAAGTGACTAGCCCTTCTACTCCTTTGAGGTTGATTCCATAAGTGTCAGGTCCTTGACTATTGATCTAGGCATGTGAGATAGTTCTAGGATACATTGAATGTGTCTTTCAATTATGTCCAGCCTAATGTCTTGCTTATGGATTTGGAATTGAATTTTTTTGCAGGTCTTGCTTGTAGCTTGGCATACCTTAGAGTGACACTGCCATGCCTACCGAGATTTGTTCTATAGATTTTCCCAATAGGCTCTTCATCAACCAATAGAGGTATATAGTCTGTTTGAACTACGTAGTTTTTCTTCTAGTGTTGCTCAGGTCCGGGACTAGGGTCCTCTAGTTTTCCATATCCTCCTTAGTCTCACTGCCCTACTTAATTTCCTCTTCCCACTCTTCTAACAGCTTCCAGATTCCCTCATCAGTAACCTCACAGTAAGCCTTAGTAGCTTCAGTGATAAGGTGTTCTACAAACTTTCTTCCCCTTTAGGGCTCTGTCGTGCTCAGCTCCTTATCCTTCCTGGGAACCTATCCCCGCCTTCCTCATCCATGACCTCACGCAAGCCGAGCCATATCAGAACTTCCTGAGACCTGTTCACAGTGACAGTTTGTCAATGAAAAATAGTTTAATATAATATGGCTTTCGTTCCTCCCCTAAATTGCATTGTCAGTGAGGTAAGCCATGTCGTGCTCCTCTTCTTTCCTTTTACTATCGGAGTCAGAGCTAGGATGGCCGAAGAACTAGTGCCCAGAGGGGGTCTGCCTCTAGCAACCCTGTATCATTCCCCTCCTCCATACCCAGTACCTTCCAGTCCCAGTCAGGTAGGCAACCCCTTGCCAAGGCCAACCAAGTGAGCCCAACCTCAAGCCAACAGATTTCCAAGTAGTAATTGTAAACCCTTCCCTCTCTGCCTAGGAGATTTTATCGATGCCATTCTCCTTTTCATACCCATCTTTTTGTTGAGCCTCAAAACTACTCTTTCCCTAGCAACTCTTCTCATCCCTTTCCTTTGTTTTTCCATGAAGAAAATGCATTCTTATCATTAATAACCAATATATATTTCCTTAAGGATTACATTCAGTGATTTACATGTTATACTTTTATGTTTTGCTATTTGAATAGATTTTTGTCTTTTAGCTATGGAACATAGCCTATTTTGCAGCTAATCAGTTGTTCTGCAACTAACTTCATGCTTCAACAGGTTACAGGTGTCAAACGAGGAAACCGACCACATGGGCATCTCTGGAATGGTCACGACATGGATCCTATCCTAGTCAACCAGCCCAAATCAACAAAGAAACCAGCTCAAGACCACAGTCAAAGGAGGAGTCAAATGAAGAAACCCAAGAGCAATAGGACTTTGTGTCCAATAGGACTTTGTGTCCATTTTTCGTGGCCATTTAACACATCCGACAGCTTCTGTTGCAGCATTTACTTGAACCAGCCACCGTTGATAATAGATTCACGCAACCACCTTGCTGACTTAAAGTCACCTGTAGCTAATTAATCCATTCACGCAAAACTGTTGTAATATGTGGACCACCTGTAGCTAAATTCTCTCAAAGAACAATTACGATTTTTCTTTAAATATCAGTTGTAAAGGATTCGGAAGGAGTTCAAATTTCCTCATGTATTAAGCATAGACTTACTGCTTTGTAATTTTGAAACTTATTTCCCTATTTTTAATAAGAAGACTGTGTGTTTCATGGATATCTGAAAGAGTTTCTTGGCGATTGATTAAGTACGCATAACCTGATCAGCTACAGAGGACCCTTGCATTGAATGAGGTTTTATTTCATTTTGTTTAGCCTTTTCAAGTTAAACTATAAATTCATCACAGTGTTCATAATCTTTTGGTACTAACCTTGTTTATAATGCAACTTTTATCATGTTCTCAATAATGCAGAATAGCTTCTTTTAGTGCAGAAAAGTTTCTTTTTGCTTAATTTCTTTGTAGTTTTTAACAGCAGTTAGAAGTTAAAATTCAGAAGTATAATTTAGTTTATTTCATTTACTACTTTACTAGTCTTTCAATTTTCAAATACACTGATCAGTGCCATTACTATTCTTGTCATTTTATTGCTATATTAGTGACTCATGGTGTTAAAGAATGTTTCTGAAGAGCCCTTCCAGTTGATATTTCATCTTAAACTAAGTGGTTAAATACTCTATTCATTCAATGAGTCTTTTTTGCATTCCTGCATTTGTTTTCTCTTAGAATAATGAAGTACAAAAATCCTCAAATGTCATCACAAGGATATTTTCTCCCAAAATTGAGAGGCAAGGTAATTAAGTATTTCATTTAGCTTTGTTTCTATGATATATTAGACACTAGTTACAATTTCACTTTCAGTTTTTGAAGATCATGATTTGGGAATATTGATAAAGCAGGAAGAAACTTTGTTTTCATTTCTTGCTTAAACTTTGCTCTCAAGTCTTCCTTAAGCTCTTTTGTTTCTCATCTTTAGATTTTTAGCAGTATTTATAGAAGTTAGGTTTAAGATTTTGATAGTTACATTGTGCATCATTAGGACCCAAAAACCCCCAAAACAACATAGAAACAATGAAGTAAGAAGGGTCATCTAGCACAAATAGTGCACTACACTTCATCAGTTTATGATACCCAGATTGATAATTTATGTAGAGCAATTTAGGAGACTAAATTGACCAAACATTTTGGTGCCGTTTCCGGGGAAGTGTAACTAGGTAGCCTTATCTCTTACATTCAAAAAAAAAATGACATGCATAGAGAAAGAGACTCTACGAGTAGATTTATAGCTAGGGGCAAAAGTTAGATTCCTACAACACCAACTATTCCACCGAGAGCAAGAAAAGACACACCTCCATCCCAAACTCATACTCCCAGCCATATGACTCCTGAAATTCCAAGGGCATAAATTCAATTAGAAGAATATCCTACTTCATCTACCAAGACAGTCCTAGGGGAGAAACATTTTGAATCTCCAATAGTAGAGATAGTCTTTTTCACCTCCACAGGAGAGCCCATTGTAGTTGAAGAATTAGGAATACCTGGTGGGGAAGAAGAAGTAGAACCTCTCTCCCATAGTCTATTAATAGAACCACTAGAGGAGGAGGGAATAACCTTATATGTTGAACCCTATACTGACTCTAAAGAAACTATAATGGCAGAAGAGGAACAAGATGGAGAATTCTCACTGTTTGGAGGAGGGGGTAGAGGTAGAGGTAGAGGAAATAATGGAGGAGGTAGAGGTAATAATGGAGGAGGCAAAGGTAATAGGGAAATAGATAACTCTTTTGGATTCCCTATATTGGATAAGGAAACACATGCCACAATGAGAAATATCTCACCTTCTGTCCTCCCAAACTTCTTTGGGTTGAGAAGTGAGGACCCTGAAACATTTTTGTTTGATTTTGAAGTCTTGTGCAGAACTTATGACTATCTAGAAGATTCTCAAAAACTTAAATTATTTCCTTCAACACTGAAAGGAGATGCTTTGAAATGGTTCATGGGGTTAGTCACTCAAACCATTAGAACATGGAATGACATGAAAAAGGCATTTTTGGATAGATATTCAGATTATTGCATGCCTACAAATCATAAAAATGAGTTGTTCAAAATGATGCAAAGAGAGGATGAAAACTTAGAAGATTTGATTGAGATATTCAACTATAATTTAAAAAGAGCAAAGATGAACAATTTAGATGAAGAACCTTTGAAATCTCTTTTATTAAAAGCCATTAGAGATGAGTGGATAGATATCCTTAACATGATGGGGAAGGGAGATATCTATCAACTTCCATCGAGTGATATATGAGAAATATGTGTTTACCTCTGAAGAGGGAAATCTAAAACAGGGAAAGGGCCCAGAGATCCTGCTCTTGTTAGAGCAAACAAATCTGCAACTGGATCTATAAGTAGGGCAGAAATTGGCAATATGCTTGATGAGTTTAAAACTAACATTCTAGGGAGCCTTAGTAAGAAACTAGACACCTTTGAGATTCAAAACAAGTAGAAAACAGAGGCTTATGTCTTAGCCATTTTTTGTCCAAAATGCAGAAAAAAAAAAAACATGCTCTAAGGAAATGTCCTTTAGATGCAAAAATTGCAGAAACTTGTATGATTTGTTCAAAAAACCATGAGACCAAGGGTTGTCCTTCAATCCCAGGTCTTAAGGTTATCTTTCAAGAGGAAACAGTCCCAAATTCTGCAGAATCTCTTTGTTTTATTACAAGAAGACCTTGGTTGGGGACACAAAATCAGGGATTTAACAATCAAATGTATCTTCAACCCCCACCAAACTGGAATTCTTGGCAGCAACCTTAGCCTCAACCTCAACCTTGACTTCAATCTGAACAGTGGGCACAAGGAGTTAAAAATCCTTATGGGAGATTTGCTCAATATTATCAATATCCTCCATCCTATCAGAAGTTTCCTCCCCCACATAATCAGCAGCAAAATCAGTAGCCACAACTTCAAAATCAGAACCCTCAACTTTCACTACCATTTCCACAACAAAACCAAAATCCCTAACTCTTATTACCATTTCAGTAGAAACAAAATCAGCTACCTGCCCAACCATTACCAAACCCCAACAATAAAAACCCTCAGAATTCTTACATGGTAGAAGGACAACAATTTCCAACTTACATGATCACCCCTCGAGATCTTAATGATGTGTAACTAACATCTGGAAGGATATTAGAAAACGAAAGACCTTCTATAGTTATTCAAGAACAAGGTATTTCTGAGGAAGATTATCTAAAAGTCAATAAAAGTTTGGAGGAATCATCTCTCAACAACCAAAACATTGAAAAAGGAAAACAACCAGCGAACACAATTCCTATTATTGAGAAACCAACATCTATTTCTACACCTCCTTTTCTTGAAAGACTACAAATCGATAGAGGGGTAGAAACGCAGATCTTGTTTCCCAACTATGATTTTCTAGATGAATTGAAGAATGTCTGTATCAAAATTCCTTTGCTACAATCCATTAGAGAAATTCCTATTTTAGCCAAAACAATAAAAGAGTTGAGCATAAAAAGAGTAGGAAGAAAAACAAAAGAAACAAAAAGAATTCACTTGGTAGGGAAAATAGCAGACATAATGATGGGAAAAATTGCCTTACAAAAATATGTGGATCTAGGAAGTCCAATTATCAAGACACATATAAATGGAATTGAAATTCCAAATACATTGATTGACTTAGGGGAAGCAATAAACATCATGAGCAGACAAGCTATGGAGCAGCTTAAACTTCCTAATCTTCTTTACACACCTACCTTACTGCAACTTGTAGATAGATTAGTAATCAAACCAAATGGTGTATTAGAAGATATTTATGTATCCTTAGATTCTTGGGAATATCCTATTGATTTCATGATCTTAACTCCCAAGAATAATCTAGGAGGACACCCACTCATATTAGGAAGACCTTGGCTGGCCATAGCTGATGCTTTTATTAGCTATAGATCTAGTGACATGTATATTTCTTATGGAAATTCAACAAAGAAATTTACTCTGTATCCTCTAGCAAAAGCAATCACAGAAATAGATGACAAGGAATGGATTGATGATGAAGATGATATTCAGTCTCTCTTTACTATTTTAGAAATTAGTGAAGACAGTAAAATTTTGAATACATTAGAAAATTTTGAAACATCTTCAAAATATGATCATGCACAATTTCAAGAAAAATCTAATGTTGAATACTTGTCATCTAGGCAGATGTCTCTCTATTCTATGGAAGAGTTTGGTAGCTCTATAATCGAAATTTTTCCAAGTAGGACATTGAACATAAACAAAAACTTGGAGAAACTACAAAAAGAAGAGCTAACCAAAACATTACAAAAACATTTTGCTGCATTTGCATGGGAATACACCGACATGAAAGCCATTGATCCTAAGGCTTGTATCCATCATATCTATATTGAGGAAAACAATAACCTATTAGACAACCTCAAAGAAGGATGAATCAAAATCTTAGAGAGATTGTAAAAGAAGAGCTCCAAAAATTGCTGAATGTAAACTTCATTTACCCAATTTCAAATAGCCAATGGGTTTCTCCATTGGTAATTGTACCTAAAAAAATGGTAAATGGAGGGTGTGCATTGATTACCGAGAATTGAATAAAGCAACCCTTAAAGATCATTTTTCTCTGCCCTTTATAGATCAAGTATTAGATACATTATCACATAAGAAGTATTTCTCATTTTTGGATGGTTTTAGTGGTTATAATCAAATTTAGGTAGCACCTGAGGATTAGGATAAAACCACATTTACTTGTACATGGGGAACTTTTGCCTACCGAGTACTTCCTTTTGGATTATGTAATGCACCTACAACATTCCAAAGAGAAGTATTAAGAATTTTTTCTGATCTGACACATGATTGTGTAGAGGTATATATGGATGATTTTACAGTTTATGGAAACACATTTGAGGAAGCTTTGGAAAATTTGGAAAAAGTTCTTAAAAGATGTAAAGAAACAAACCTTTCACTAAGCCATGAAAAATGTTTTATGATGTTTACAAAAGGTATTGTTTTAGGACATCACATTTCAGGGGATGGGATTAAAGTTGACAAATCTAAAGTTGAAGTCATCTCTAAGTTATCAATTCCAAATTGCCAAAAGGATGTTAGGAGTTTTCTATGATTTATAGGATACTATAGAAGATTTATAGAAGACTTCACTAAAATAGCATCTCCACTCTTCAAGTAGCTTACAAAAGATTATGAATTCAGTTGGAATCTTGATGGCCAATTAGCATTTGAAACCTTGAAAGCAAACATTTCTAAAGCACCTATTTTAAGAGGTCCAAATTGGAAACTCCCTTTCCATATTTCCACAGATGCTTTAGATACAGCTCTAGGAGTTATATTGGGACAAAAATATTTGATTCCTTATGCCATTTGCTATACAAGTAAGAATTTTACTCCCAGTGAGTTGAATTATACTGTGACTGAAAAGGAATTTTTAGCTATTTTTCATGCAATTAACAAGTTCAAACACTATATAACAGGCTATGAAACCTTTGTTCATACAGATCACTCTGCAATTAGATATTTTATGAGTAAACCTATTACTAATGGTAGAGTTACAAGATGCTTTTACTTTTGCAAGAATTTAACATTAATGTGCTAGATAGACCTGGAAAACAAAACATAGTCGCTGATTTCTTGTCCAAGATTCAGAATATCAAAGAAGATTCTCCAGTTGAAGATAAGTTTCCTGGTGAATATCTTTTTGCGGTAACTACTCAAATTCCTTGGTTTGCAGATGTTGCTAATTACTTGGTCACAGGAATGTTACCTTCACATTTGTTTCCTAGAGAGAAAGGAAAAATTATTCAGGAAAGTGCAAGATATTCATGAATCACTAACGAATTGTATGAAACAGGGCTAGATCTCATGATCAGAAGGTGTGTCAGGGAAGATGAAATGCCTGAGATTCTCAAAGCATGTCATGATGAGCTGTGAGGTGGACACTTTTTCAACAAGAGGACATCTTATAAAATGCTTTATTTAGGATATTATTAGCCATCCATCTTCAAGGATGCTAAAGAATATGTCAGAAGATGTGACAGCTGCCAAAGGGTAGGGAAACCTACTCCCTCAAATGAAATGCGATTACAAACTCAGGTACTTATCAAACCTTTTGAAAAGTGGGATTTATAATTTATTGGACCAATTAATCCTCCATCTAAGCAGAAAAAGTATATATTGGTATGCACTAATTATGTCACCATGTGGGTAGAAGCCAAAGCATTACCTTTTGCTAATGAAAAATCTGTAGTTAATTTTATTTTTGAGGACATCTTCACTCTTTTTGGTGCTCCAAGAGAACTTGTGACAGATCAGGGATCTCAATTCACATCCAACATGGTGGAAAGGCTTGTGGAGGAATACAACATCAAGCATAGGAAATACACTCCCTATCATCCATAAGCAAATGGTCAAGTGGAGTCTACAAATAAAGTGATTGAAGGAATCATCACCAAGACTGTGCATGTACATAGAAGAGATTGGGCAGAAAGGCTTCTTGAAGCCTTATGGGCCTATAGAACTACATGGAGGAACACAACATGACATACACCCTATGAAATTGTTTATGGGAAACAAGTCCTCTTCCCTATAGAGTTCCAAATCAAAACTTTCAAGATGGCAGTCCAATTGGGGTTGGATTTATCAGAAGCTCAAATGCATAGACTGGAGCAATTAAATGAACTTGATGAAATCGGGCAAGAGGCAGTTCAAAGGACTGGCATAGTCCAACAACAAAGATCTAAATGGCATGAAAAATATATCAAGGACAAGAGGTTTCAAGAGGGAGATTGGACGTTGTTATTTGATTCAAAGTTTAAATATTTTCAAGGAAAGTTTCAAACTCATTGGCTTGGGCCATATGAGATTGAAAAAGTCTTTAATAATGGAGTAGTGAGGATCAGAACAATAGATGAAAGTCAAACTCCACTCCTTGAGTGGGCCTAATGGTTAAGAGCATGTGTTTCCTCCTAAGAGGTCACAGGTTCAAAACCAGAGGGGGGTAGAGTATGTATGTCTTCGTAGACTTAGCAGTCAAATCGCTGCGCAGAGGTGGGTCCCTTGTCCCACAAACAAGGGGGTCTCATACACCAATTTGGTGTCTGGCTTGGCTGTGACCTTAAAAATAGATCATGATCATGATCATTATCAAAATATATCAAAACCCAATTTCAAAAGAGAAGTTCATCAAGATCTTCCAGAACAATTCTGAAATGAAGTTAGTGAACTATTTAAAAAATAAAAATAAAATAATAATAATAATAATAAATTGTATAAGGTTGAAAACCAATCATTGATTGGCATGCTTATATAGAAAATATGAGGCAAAAATCAGAGGTTTCTGGCACCCTATATTTTCCATTTCCTTTCTATAATAAGTGGTGACAAAAAGCCATAGTCACTCTGTATTCTGCAAAATTCATTATTTCATCTCACTTCACTCTGTTTTGTTTTTACAGTTTCACTTCATTCCATTTTCATTTATCATATTGTCTTACATCTCATTTTATTTTCACTAACAAAACCATTTTGATTTCATTCATTCATAAGCCATATTTTACTTTCTGTTTCATGTTCTGTAGTTGATTCTGTTCTGCAGCTAATCTAATTCTACAGCTACAATTTTCTTATCAGTTCAGGCATAAGTGTATAGTTCATAATAAAACCATGTATGCAGGAGATTGAATAAAAATCAAATATCTAAAGAAATCAAGCTCAAGGTACTTGTGGATCACCATCAAGGTATTATCAAGCGGAAGGTAAAGGTTCCAAAGGTAAATGCAAAAATTTATTTCAAAAAGCAATTTGAAAACATAAGTTTGTATAGTATGTATGATCACATGTCTCCTTAACCAATCATTGTTTGATTTGACTGCCACGATATCTCTGCCATATCTTCCATCTGTAATGACAAATAGTCTCAATGATTTTTCATAACAAATCTCCACTTCAAACTCCATAGCCTATACTCAAATGGTCCTCCATAACTACACCTGTTAACAGTCAAAACAACGATGTGACCTACCTATCTACGACTCTCTAAACCCTTAATGTCTATTTATTGCATGCAAACTCTTAATTTTTTTCCCTTATATTCACGCAATCATTCCATACACACAGTCTTCCTATTTCCATACACACAGTCTTCCTATCTCCGTATACACAGTCTTCTTATTTCCATATACGCAGTCATTTCATTTCTTAGAGAGTGAGAGTAATGTCGAAGGGTAACAAAAAACAGAGGATATGGGGCTTATTGTCAGAACAGAGCCGTTAGGAGTAAAATATATGGAGGGCTATCCACAGCTTAAAGGGATGCTAGAAAAGGCCAGATGATTAAGTTTTTTTGAAAAAATTGACAGCTACCACAAGGAAATTGCTAAATCTTTTGTAAGATCATTTGATGGCACAGAAGTGGAGATAGGGGATATCAAGTTTGCAGTCACAGAATCCTTCATAGCAGAAGCAACAGAGCTCCCGAGACTAGGAGAAAGATGGTTTAAAGACAAGTAATTTCATGATGAATCTTGGAAGGTGATCCTTAAAAACCCAGGTATGGATGTTACAGTATTTAGAAAGGGGATTCCTATTTTAGCTCTCAAGAATAAATGGAGTAACATGTTGTTAATATTGAAAAAATTCATTACATGTGAAGGAATATTTGGGTCTATGTATGTTTACCATATACACTTGTTAATGAATTTTTTAGAGAATGGAACCATCAAACTTCCCTTTTTCCTTCTAAATAGTCTGAGAAGGATGGCAACAAATGTTCAAAAGAAAATTGAATCAATAAAAACAACTCTGTATCATCATGGATTAGTGAAGATTCTAGTTGAATTCCATTTAAGAAGTATAGGGGATACATGGGAATATTTCTTGGTAAAAAATTTCTTCTCGGATGCTCCAAATTCATCTGAGAGAAGTCATGTTAAGAGAAGTAGAAGGAGAAAGACCAACATTCATATTCAAAGCTCCTCACAAAAAGATGATTCAGAGATAGCTCCTAAACAAGAGTTTAGGAAGCAAAATAAACAGAAGAGAAAAATTAAAGAGAGGGTTGAAGAAATCAATAAGGACATTCCTAAACCTTCATCCCCTCAAGAAGATGAAAAGCTACTCTTTGAAAGACTGACCAAGATCAAGGAGAAAATCAAGAAAAATAAGAAGAAAGGAAAGAAGAAGAAGGACACAAAGGAAGAAACCATAAGCTTTCAAAACCTAAGGAGGAGCTCTAGACTCCGAGATAAGGTGAAGAGGGTGACATCAAAAGAAGCCTAGTTCATAAACTTAGAAGAAGAAACCCCAACTCAATCTCCTAATAGTATCCCATTTGAACACAGTCCACAGAACTCTCCCCCATAGAATTTTGAAGGTAGCCCAAGTAGAGCTTCTCCTGGCATAGATCCAGTACAACAGAAAATCTGTGACTACATAGAGTCATTAGATAAAAAGAATACCTCAATAGATCCAGGAACTTCAGCTAATCCAAAACAGCCTGCCACCCCACAAGAAACTCTAACTAGCTCTCTCAAACAAGAAATCTTTGAGCTAGAAATTCTGAGCAGGCACATCCAAAAAGAAAATGAAACCTTGAGGGAATAGAACAAGCTGGATAGAGCTATTCATGACAACACAATGCTACACTTGTGATTATGGTACAAGAAAAAAAAGAAGCTAAAAAGAAAAAATAAGAAGTTGAGCAGAACACTTATTAACCTCAAACTACAGACTTCTTATGAGGAAACCAAGGATGGCAGTCAGTGCAAAGAGAAGAAAGAAGAGGAAGTTGGATGTGCTGGCAGAAGTGTCAGAAAAAATGCAATAGGAGGGAGAAGTTCACATTTTTGATTGCATGGGGACATGCAATAGTTTTGCAGTGGAGGTATGTTGAGCCTCGAAACTACTCTTTCCCTAACAACTCTTCTCATCCCTTTCCTTTGTTTTTCCATGAAGAAAATGCATTCTTTTCATAATAACCAGTATATATTGCCTTAACGATGACATTTAGTGATTTACATGTTATATTTTTATGTTTTGCTTTTTGAATAATTTTTTGTCTTTTAGCTACGGAACGTAGCCTATTCTGCAGCTAATCGGCTGTTCTGCAGCTACCTTCATGCTTCAACAGGTTACAGGTGTCAAATGAGGAAACCAACCACATGGACATCTCTGGAATGGTCATAACATGGATCCTATCCTAGTCAACCAGCCCAAATTGACAAAGAAACTAGCTCAAGACCACAGTCAAAGGAGGAGTCAAATGAAGAAACCCGAGAGCAATAGGACTATGTGTCCATTCTTCGTGGCCATTTAACACATTCGACAACTTTTGTTGCAGCATTTACTTGAACCAACCACCGGTGATAATAGACTCACGCAGCCACCTTGCTGACTTAAAGTCACCTATAGATAATCAATCCATTCATGCAGAATTGTTGTAATACGTGGGCTACTTGTAGCTAAATTCTCTCAAAAAACGGTTAGGATTTTTCTTTAAATATCAATTGTAAAGGACTTGAAAGTAGTTTGAATTTCCTCATGTATTAAGCATAGACTTACCGATTTGTAATTTTGAAACGTATTTCCCTATTTTTAATATGAAGACCGTGTGTTTTATGGATATTTGAAAGAGTTTCTTGGATATTGATTAAGTACGCATAACTTGATCAGTTGTAGAGGGCCCGTGTGCTGAATGAGGTTTTATTTCATTTTGTTTAGTTTTTTCTAGTTAAACTATAAATACATCACAGTGTTCATAATCATTTTGGTACTAACCTTGTTTATAATGAAACTTTTATCATTTTCTCACTAATGCAAAATAGCTCCTTTTAGTGCATAATAGTTTCTTCTTGCTTAATTTCTTTGTAATTTTTATCAACAGTTAGAAGTTAAAATTCAGTAGTATAATTTAGTTTATTTCATTTAATGCTTTACTAGTCTTTCAATTTTCAAATAGACTGATCAGTGCCATTACTGTTCTTGTCATTTTATTGCTAGATTAGTGACGCATGGTGTTAATGAATGTTTTTGAAGAGCCATTCTAATTGATATCTCATCTTCAACTAAGTGGTTGAATACTTCATTCATGCAATGCGTCTATTCTACATTCCTGCATTTGTTTTCTCTTAGAATAATGAAGTACAGAAATCCTCAAATGTCATCACAAGGAGATTTTGTCCCAAAATTGAGAGGCAGGGTAATTAAGTATTTCATTTAGCTTTGTTTCTATGATAGTGTTAGGTCCCTACAATACTAGTGATTACCCCATTACTATTGTAGTTGTATCCCTTATTAATATTATTGTGCCCCTATTGTTCCCATATTGTTATTGTTGTGCCCCATAGAATCCCTCTATTATTATTTGTGTGGCTTTATATTACTATTGTTAGGTCGGCTGGGTTATATTGTGACTCCTTAGACTCCTATATGTAGAAAGGAGGTTTTGTCATTTGAATCATCAAAGAATTGTTCATTTGTGTAATGTAAAAGAGGTTTACCCCTCAAAGAGGCTGAATTCTATGGCGTTGATCTCTCTTTTCTATGTTTTTGTGAGCTGGTTTCATAACATTTGGTATCAGAGCTTTGCATTCTAGGGTTTCGCTGCTCCAAATAGGTTATTATGGCATTTTCGCTATGACTTTTTTTCTGCGATGTTTCAGAAGCGAAAAAAAAAACACATTTGAGATGAAATCGAACTAAACCTCGGGTCCAAATTTCAGAGCTTTTTGCGCTATATTTGCGGAGATATGATCTGAGGAAGTTGGTATTTTTGTAGACTCCTGAATTACATTCCAAATAGGTGACCTGGGGAAAATCGTCATAACCTTCTCTCTGAGCATCGGATTGAAATTTTGTAAGAAGGTAAAAAAATAGGATGGACTGTAGTATTTTGTATATATTTTTTAGTGCCAAAGGTTGAAACAGTGACACATGGAACTTCATACAAGTTCGCTCCTTTGGAAAGGTCTATAATCAGGTCATCTTGGGAGATTGTGCATAACTCTTTCTTGGAGAATCCAATTTGGATCAGACTGGTGGCATTGGAAAGAGGATGCAGAGGGATACTACAGGTCGTAGTTTCATAACTGGATGATCCGAAATTACAGAGATACATCAGATTCAATATCAAGCTCGTACAAAGTGAAAAAAGGTCTGTAGTTTTTTTTAATTTTTTCATAACCTTGGTTTGAAAAATTAGTTTGAAGGAATTCTAAGGGCATAGTAAAGCATTATTATTGGTAATTGATGCTCCGAGGAGCGAAAATGCAAACACCTAATAAGGAACCTGAAAGCTATAGCATGACTCATGAAGAAGAGGAAGAAATGCAACATGATATATCAAAATTACGAGACCAAGTGCAACAAGTGTC
>APFE030716696.1:0-22740 GCA_000404065.3 Pinus taeda | reverse complement strand
AATAGCAAAGCAGAAAATCCTGAAACTGCTTTATAAAGTAAGAGGTAAAAATGAATTTCTTAATAGGCGAGACTATGATTTTCTGTTTGAATGATCTGAAAAATAAGTTTTCAGTGATTTAACTCTGCGAGTAGTTTCTATATTTTTCTTTGTATGCTTCTTTTGAACATATTCAGCATAAAAGATCATCAATTTTTTTTCATATGAGTGCTAATGTCTTGAATAATATATAGCAAGATTCACAAAACGAACTGTAATTTGTGAAATCCTGTCCAAGTAATCGCACATAAAGTTTGTGAAATCAGGTCAAACTCACCAAGCCATAATGAGTTTGATGGTTTAAACAAGTCACTACAACTTCTGATGAGTTTTACTAAATCTAACTTACTTTGACCATTTGATAGATTTGGACAAACTTTGATAGGTATTTGCCTATTTTAAGAATTTCTTGAGTCTTACTTATTTTCCAAGTTTTTCCAAGATTTCTGGTTCCATTTATATGGTTTGAGCTCACAGGGTTTGAACCTTCGTTTTTATAATTTTGGGTAACTGGTTGGCCTTCACATATATAAAATTCTATCATGGCTAACATTAGCAAGAGGCGTGACATAGACGTAATGAAGCTAATGATGCGTGACATAAAATGGAGAGGGTAAAGAATGGCCTGAACGAATTTTATGTTGAGTTTAAAGGACCTTGAGACAGTATGTCACATTTTATTTATTTATTTTTCCAAATTTGTTACTACTGTTAAAATTTCGGTATGATCTATTTATTTATGCGCTTACTTTTTCACTATTTCTTCTATTTATTTAGTGTTTTCTGTTATTACACCTTAATATTTGTATACTCTTTCTATTCAGTCACAAATTCATTTAAATTTCTTTTCGTCTGTTATTACTGCTAAATTTTCAGTATTATTGACAAAATCGTTTGGATTATTTGCAATTTTAGTTCGTGAGTGGTAGAGGAGTCTCAGGGACTCTATTAAATTCCCCAATTATGTGTTTGACTCGACTACAAACATAACTCTGAACTATTTATTGTGCTTTTCAATATGCTAAATTGTACATTTTGAATCCATCTAAAGCATTATATATACAATACACTCCTAGGTGTCTTAATGCTTCAGTTAGAAGATTCTCAACCTTATTTTCTATAATTGCAGCCTAAATTCTACAACTCATATATTTCCTACGGTTTGATTCATTTTAGTTGGAAATAATGAATTGTAGATTGAGAAACTTTATCTAAAGCGCATGGTTTCATATCTTGTTTCTGCTTCTCTAATAGAATAAGGGCCATCTCACACGGCATGG
Source organism: Pinus taeda (assembly GCA_000404065.3). Taxonomy (NCBI): domain Eukaryota; kingdom Viridiplantae; phylum Streptophyta; class Pinopsida; order Pinales; family Pinaceae; genus Pinus; species Pinus taeda. Next base: position 21,421 of record APFE030716696.1, on the reverse strand, counting down.
TACATCGAAGTAGATATGGGTGATCAAAATTCAGAGAGTTCATGTCTCTTATGATAGCTTGCGAGCACCAAAAGGGAATTTGTTTTACTTCAACATGCTCTTGTTTCCTCTTTTTGGAACTATTCTCAAAATACTTTAATTGTAAAGTCTTAAATATGTTTTCGAGTTCCTTTCCAGATGACACTAAATTGGACCAATAATTCTTTGGATTGAAGTACTTGTATCTGAACTCGACAATCCTTAGAATTGAAGTACTTCTATGTGGACTTGACAATTGTAGCCTTACCAATCTAAACATGTTATCTATACATGTTCTTATGATTTACATTTCTTGCTTTATTTGATAGAATTTCCTTCCCCAAATTCCTATGCAATATAGGATTGTAAATACCAGTGTTGATTTTGGTAAGCTCTGCCCTTATCAGGATGTTCTATAAGATTTAAAGTAGCATGTGTAATACTGGGGGATTTTGGTTTCATTCTACAACAATATAGGTGATAAATTGAAACAGGAAAACAAAAGCATTTTTTTAAACTAACATAACGTTGAGGAACTGTATTTGTGATAAACCTTTTATTCTCAAGAAATCTGTAAGAAGTTTAGTTTCTGGTACCTATTTCCGTCTTTTAATCATTGGTTTATTAGGAAACCCCTCCATTACATAAGAAATATTGCACATGTATGCCATGTTTTCTTAAAAACAAGAATGTCTCAGTCACAAGGACTTGGTCAACTAAAACAAACCGTATTGTTTGAAAATTTTCCTAGTTACTTTCCTTTTTAATATAAGTGACTGAGGAATCCTTGATTGAGGTTCCATCTGAGGTTTTCGATGTCTATACCATTTCTAATATTTTTAGGTAGACTTCCCCTTCTGATACAATGCATCTTTTGAATGTCCTTAGAATAAGCAAAAACAATGACTTCGATATATTACAAGAATGAGATACAAGCCAAATACAAATTAAAGGTAGGCTCTTCTATAACTTTTAGATACAGTTTGAAGTTCCTTTAGATATAGTTTGAATTTCCTGAGGCTTCTCAGTCATTCAACAGGTTCTGAGAACCCTTGGATTATTAAAACATTGTTCCATTTCTTACCAACAAGGACTTCTTTTTAAACAAGCTTTCTAAAATAATATTAAGATAATGTCTTGGCCTTTCAACAAAAATATATCTATGAATATCTTGTAGGAGGAAATGAAGGTAATGGTCATCGTGATGATCTACATAGTTCAAAATTGTGAAGAAGTTTTGTTCCCATAGCGTTAAAAGAGGTTGTTTTCACATAATACCACACATTTAAATTTTTCATGGACAATGATGGTAGTAGTGTTTCCAATTGTTTCAAAATCTAAAATAATGATACTATTTAATGAGAAAGAGTCTTTTGTCCAACTTGATGAAAGGTGAATTAAAGATAAAGCAATCAAGTGGTATTGAGATAGAAACTCGACGAGATAAGAAAATATTTTTGAGTGAAAATGATAATTGTTAAATGATGTAGGTATAAGTCAACATGGATCAAAAAACCCTCATGAAAGTAAATTAAGCATGATATAAAATTAAATCATGATGACCTAGTGTTTATATGCAATTGCATATAGCGATATTGGAATCGGTAAGCCAAAGGATAAATGGATGTAAAACCAAGGGATTTTTAATTTTGACTCAAGATGAGGAGGCTCATGTGAAATTTAACGATGTACTCAAATGATTATACCTATGGTGTGAAATGGTATCTTGATGAAATCATAACACTAATAACACTGAAGAGATAACATAGATCTTAGATGGATGTTGAATAATTTTAGTTCATAGTTAAATATCTGTAAAATAAATGAAATTCATTTTTCTGATGAATCATGATAAGAATGCTTATAGAGTATTATTCTATATTTGATAAGTATTTTGATGACTCTCATATTAATGATGTTTCATGACATGATGGTATGTGGTAAATCGATATAGTTCTCGTTAGAGGTTAATGACGTATATGTGGTGCTTATTTATTTATTTCATATGATAATGATGTTGTATACTCATGATGAATATGATACGCATAGGGATTATGATGTTATCATATGAGGTATATTGACATGTGGTTTATTTATTATGATGATATGTATTTGATGTTGATATGTTGATGTTATAACTTATGAAGATATTATGATGTGAAGCATGTGGTAAATGCATGTAATTTTAAGACATGCATGAGCATGTAGTTCTTTATGATTCATAATGTGGTGATTAACAATGATGCTATGTTATCATGATCACATGCAAGCGTTGGCACATGGATCATTTTCTATGATACTATGATGTTATAGCTAATGCATTGGTTGCATGTTGAGGTGTTATGATTGACATGATGCCAGTGGTTCCTTTGTCTTATGTAGCTCTTGATGGATAGCTCTTGAAGGGCTATGGGACCATCTTGAGGAGGCCAAGTGCTTGATGTTCTAGGCCAGGTGCCTGTTATTGGATTGGGATGCCGAAGGCTGGAAGGGATGTAAAGGACTGCAATGCCTGGGGTTGTGCACCTTAGTAGTTGTGGAGGGAGTGGGCCAACCTTGCGAGATGCCCAGAGTCATTGAGTACTTTACCGGATGCCTGCCTTGGGGCAGATGAGGTCTGAGTCAGGCGCAAGCCTTAGGGCCAGCCTTGGACTAGGATACAGACCGGATTAGGCTTATGCCTGGTGCCGAAAGTGGGAAAAAGGACAGAGATTCCTTAAGATTTCCCAGGGTGTTGGGGACTTTCGATGCCTGCTGGTTATACTAGTTTAGCAGAGGGTGTTGGCAACATGAAGTAAATAAAATAATAAATAATAAATAATTCAACTTAACTTTGGGACGAAGTTCCTTAAAGTGGGAGAGTATGTAATATCCCTCCCCTTAATAATAAATAATCAATAATAAAAATAAATAATAATTAATAATAAATAAATAATAAATAATAATAAATAATTACAAAATAATAATTTAATAGATATAAAAATAATAAATAATAATAAAAATCACTTAAATAATAAATAAAAATATAACTCTAATGTAAATAATAAATGATATTAAAAATATATAAAAATAAAATAAAAAATAAAATAGTATAACAATACTAAAGCTCTAAGAATCAGAATAAAATAGAATAAAAACAAGAAAACTAATCAATAAAGAAGAAAATAAACAAGAAAACTAAAAATCAAAAGAAAAGTAAAGAAATAAAACAAGAAAGCTAAAAATCAAAAGAAATTTGCATGTAGACACATGGAGTGTGTGCATGTGGTTCCCCTTCCAATGTTTGTTCTATTTAATAGATGGTGAGGAAGATGAGAGGCATTACTGTATTCCATCTTTCCGAGTTTCTATCTTTCATTCTCTTGGGAGAATGGTGTTCTAATAATTATGAGGCACTGGCAGTAGTACGTTGATTGAGGGCTCGGGGGTGGCCAGTTGTAGCAGATCCTTGCACAATTGAGCCTATGGTTGGGTGAAGAGTCATCCCCAAAACCTTGTTGTCATCTGCAGACTTCGATCACAGGTAATATAGGTATGAGCTTATTTGTTTGTTTATGATTTTAATTAGGAAATTAGCTTTATATTTACTTTGTACTGTTACATCTATGTAACCACAAACACTTCTTATTTAATATTTGTTGGGACAAGAATTTTTTCTTCAAGCCATGATACAACATGCATCTCTTCTAAATCTATCTGTGTTGTAGTAGGTATCTCTTCTTATCTTTCCTCTTGTGCTTCTTCTTATTTTGCAACATGGATTTCCACCTATTTTATAGAAGTTGTCATCTCCTTCTTTTTTTTTAATTTATACTCTTCTTTTTTGGTATAGCCACAAGTGTAGGTATCTTGGTCATTTCCTCTAGTGTCCTTGTTGGAGGTTGGCTTCTAGTGATCTCTAGATCACTATCATGACCTCCCTTGGATTCTTCTTCTTGTGGTTGCAACTTAGCAACTTCCCCTACTTTAAGAGTTGCAATAGGTACCTCCTTAGGGATTGTAGTAGTTTCATATTTTAGTGGAGTTGTAGCAGTTGCAACTTCTAGTGGAGTTGCAACAACTTTTACTTCTGCTATTGATGCTTGAACTTCCAACCTCAATGATTTTACAACATCATTATAGATGCAACATTCTCTTTGGAATGCATGCTCTAGAAGTAACTTTATCGAGCCATGATGTGAAAGAGAACCCTTTAGCCAACTAGAGTTTTAAATTTTGGTGGTCATCTATCAGAGTGTCTTACAGAGGAAGAAGGGTACGTTGACTAGTTGTTAATCACTTAAGTGATATAGCAACCTCAAGTGGTACTAATAGATGACCCCATGGCACCCCTGATGTGTAAATTATCTCTACACAATGAGAGTTATGTCTAGGGTGTTGGTATATACCTTTTGTCCAATCCACTCTAGTTATTCACCAAACCCTCTTCTGACTTGAGAATCTACTCCATTAATTATGGCTTCGAACCTAAAATTCCATAATTCTCCAACTTGTTGTAGCCTAGATATTGTTTCTCTAGTTTCTTCAACTTCCTAGACCACTATTCCCACTGCCATAGACCTAGTATGTTGGAAAATGAGCACAAATTCAAGGGAAATAACATCATCATACACCTATAATCTCTTAACATATCCACTCCATCCGGTGGCCTTAAATTTTTATGAAAGATTTTTGTAATATTATAGAAAGAGGGACTTTATAGGGCTTTATGCAATTCAATGAACCTCCCATGGTTCTTGCTCTATTTTCATATAGTTTACTGGGTACAAGTTTGAATGAATCGTTCACTGGGGTTAAATATTTTAATTAGGATAATGAAATCATAGGTTGATGGTGTAGATCACACCATAGGCTTATGGTGGTTGTGGAGTGTTATGGTGATTGATTTGTGCAGTCTTCTTGAGGTAAGTGGAAATTATGTCTATTGATTTCATTCATTATGTTAAAGAAAGATGTGTCCTATGTTACTTACTATGAGTTGTTTTCCTTTTGTAGGTTAGCAATGACATGTTGTCATGTTCTCAGTCGGTCCTTAGCCATGTCTTCATTCTCTTCCTCCTCACTATCTAATTCTGAATACTCTTCCTCTTTACTATTCAAATTTTCATTATTGTTTGGTTGTTAATTGTCCCTCATCAATTTGTCATCTGAAAAATAAAAGTTCTCCCTATCTCCTTCTATATTTTCCCAAATAGGTGGTGGAATATCCCCTTGATAATGACATTCTTAATGTGTGTCAGCTAAATCATCAAGGGTAGTAATAACCAAATCCTTAACTAAAGAAACTAGAACAACACAATGGATTGTCTCTTTCTAAGATTTCTTATAAGGAAGAACATACGTAAGAAGGAGTAATCTAGGAGCTCTATCAAATTAACAGATGATAGGATGAATCCTCTAAAGTTTCTCATAAGTAACCTTGTAATCACGCTTTGGACCTTAGTTAGATGACTTTGATTTCTCAAATATATGGGTTGGAGTTAGACTCGGAGAATTACTCCCTTGAACGGAAGGTTTCTTATGTGAATGAGTTGATTTATTAGCCATACAAAGGTCAGCCCTCCTTCTAGTGCCAAAATGTTGACATCATTGGAAACCACAAACATACATGTAGTCTCACCGATATGAAGTCCCAAGTGGAACTAATACCATTTGAATTAGGAGCCCCATCTAGGACATAGTCATGACTGCCATAATCTTAAATATTTGCCTTGGATGTAATAAAATAAACAACGTAAGAGAGTATGCATATACTTTCGAGATAACCAAATAATTTATCCTTGTGAAGAACTCAATTGCAATGTCAATAAAGGTTCTTTCACAGATGGAAAAGAGAAAGTGAGTCTTTAGAAGAAGAGTAATAGCACTATCCTAATAAAGACACACACATTTATCTAAAAAAATTGTTAATTATCTTGAAAAATAGTTCACAAAGAAACAATGATCATGAAATAAAGAAATGAACAATTCAAATATGTATACTAAAGCCAATGAAATAGTTCATTTCCCTTAGTATATATAAACACAAACATACACCACAAACAATAAAATAATAGTTTTATAACATTCACAATATATGCATGAAAGTGTGTTGGATTTAAGAGTTTCGAACCATTAACTGAAAGTTCCAAGATACACAATTACAATGATGCATCACTAGCCCCAATAGTGGAACATTAAGACATTACTTCCTCCTCTCTAAGGATGATCTTCTCACCTATGCCTATCTTGAGAATCCAAGGTGAAAATTCCTTTTCTTGAGCTATGAGGGTTTATTTATAGGTGACCTTTCACCTCCCTTATGACTCTTGACCTCCCTCATGACTCTTGAGTTCCCATGTGACTTTTGAGTTCCTACATGAATCTTCAACTTTCCAATAACGCTTTAAATTCCATGTGTGATGCTCAAGTTTCCACAGATTTAAACTTTTCTGATTTTGATAATTACAAAATTACATTCCACTAAAATGTGGAAAAATACATGTTTATGTCAATGCTCATTTGGTGACATGTGACATGAGAATTTGTTGTAATGTGTCAATGTTAAGTTATCTTCTCTATTGGTGTGCCTTTGACTCTTCATGATGGATCTAAAATTTATTTTATCTTCAACCTCCAAAGGGCCTCGGAATTGTATTGAAACATTCTAAATCATCACAAGTCACTATCCATTTGTCGTTGTTAAGAGTTCCTCTATTGTTTACATGATGGTATATCTATGTTTCAGCTGCGCAAGTTGTTGTCTTAGCATATCTCCTTGATGACCTCCTTGAACATTATCTACCATTTTAGGATGAAAGTACCTAAAACTAGAGCTCACTCATGACAAGAGAATATCAATCCCAAAATCACTCATTCTACCTTATGTTCATGCAAGATATTGAGTGTGATGGGACAATGTGCAAGGTCTAAGATAAAGAGGCTTTCTAGTGTGTAATGCATAGGATCAAGAGGAAATACGTGAAGGATAAGGAACTACGAGTGTGCAACGAAAATTGGAAAGGGAGGAGGAGGCATGCTTAAGTAGTACACAGTTTCAAGAGGTAGGGATGATAAGCTTTCCCACAGGGAATGCACAATGCATAGTACTTGAGGAGGAGGATCTAGGTACTATTTAGTTGACCACTACAAGGGTTGAAGGATGACCCTACTGTCCACTAAATGTTCTTAGTGCATAGTGAAGGCAAGGTTAGTCAAGGCATTGCATAGAGGGTAATTACAAGTAACAAGAGTGATAATATTAGGCACTATAACTCTGGAATGCACAATGGATAAGGAGGAGAATCTAGGCATTGCGTAGGTTTCCACTTGAAGGGTATAGATATGACCCTATTGTCCACTAATAATGCACAATGCAAAATCCAAGTTAGAGCTCATCATGGGTTGTGCAGTGGGCAGGTGTAGCTAGTAAGTTTTGATGGTATGTGCTCTAATGTTGCTCAATGCACAAGGAGGTTGTCCTCAAGGTGACATAATATGAAATTCTATGAGGTAAGGGTGTCATCACTAAAGCTTAGGAGTTCACAGTAAGCTCATTACTTGGTGAGAAATCAATGTGCTTACAACTTGCGCAAGATGATAGGATGGGGAAAGATCCAATGCTTTCACTAAGTGTGATATCAATGAGACAAGAGTGTAAGATTAAGAGCATATAAGAAATCCTTAACATGATGAGACATAAGTGTGGTAGTTTCAATACCTGCCTTTACAAGTGCCTTTACAATACATGCATTTACAACACAACTGTCAAATACAATGAGAAAGTGTGTTATGTCATGGAAGTGTGCCTAGTGCATGTTATTATGATATATGAGATGAACTAATGCAAGAGAGTGCACTAGAACTCCCTCTTAAAGGTGCGCCAAGACTACCTCTAACAAAATATGACACTTCAAGATTCTTTGAAAAGTGACTTCAACAATTAGAAAAAATTGAATAATAATCATGGAACATTTTTAAAAACCCGTGACAACATTTCACATGGACAATAGGAGGCTACAAATTTTGAAAGTAGGAAAAATTTCGATGGGGTTGTAGTAGCTACAACACTAGTGTATCTAGGGTTTTAGAGAGCTTCAAATATTATAATAGTTTTATGAGAGAGTTGAAGTATGTACATGTACCAATTCTTCTTTTATATATTTCTCTTCTATATAATATATATATATATATATATATATAGAGAGAGAGAGAGAGAGAGAGAGAGAGAGAGAGAGAGATATGAAGTTATTTATATTATTTTAGATTTAATTTTTCTACTTTCATTATCTTCTTAAATAGGTAATTTCCTACATTTATTGTTCATGCTCATTTAACATATGAAGAGCGAAATTATTTAAATATTGAAAAACATATTGAAGATAATAATGTAAGATCATTACTATAAATTTGTAGTAATGGAATTAATTTCATATATGATTTTTTCTTGTAAAAGTGTGCCCTAAGGGTTAAAAATTATTAGTATATATTTAGTATCTTTAATATATTGCCAAATGGAATGGGTTTGAAATGAATTGAAATATTTTCCTATGTTCAATGTTGTAATTTCTATTCCAGATCAACTGTAAGGTTGAATATTCACATGTTCTTGATCTAAGAAACACCTAATGTTAGGCAAAACCTTAGAAATGCATCATAAGAGAGAATTGCCAAATTATTATAGCTGCTTCAATATTTTTTCCAACTCATTATTTTAGGAGTGTTTTTATGTGAATAATTCAATTTCCAACTTGAAATGTTAAACATTTTAGGTCATATATGATTTTATTTTGTGAAACTTATATTTTCATATCTTAAATAAATAATATTTTTGTGATGCATAATTATTAATAAATAACAAATTTTGTGATAAATTCTTTCATATTGGAATAAATATTAGTCAATTCCCAAATAAATATCTATGGAATAATTTGAATGTCCATTTCATGGAATTCTGTGATCTACTAGTTGCATTATGAGTGTATTTGCACCATTTATATAATGTGTAGCCATTGCATTGGGCATTATAGTAGTAATACTAAGTAGTTATTACAATTGTTAGAGTTTTTTTTTCAAATATAGGAATATCATTATTTTTTTGTGGGGCAAACGCCCACGGGGGATTTGAATTAGATACCTTTTTGTATGGAGTACCTTAACAAAACATTGATTCACTAACAATCCAAATCTCCATGGGAAATAGAGGAATGTGTTTTTTTTAAAGAAACGGTTAAAGGTTTTGCATTAATAATACTAGATTATGGGCTAGAACCCTTACAAGATATTTATTTTCTCTCAGAATGTAAATATTCACTAGACCATACAAAATTAGTCCCATCTCTATGGTTTCATTTCTTCCCTGTTCTAAATATAGATATTTTTATGAATATATAGAAGATCCCAAGTATAAGAAGGTATTTACATTACAACACATATCAACAAATATTTTTAACTAAAACAAATAAACTTGTCCTTAGTTTCTCCCATAAAAAATGCCCAACACTAGGATTTTCATTCCTCTACGAGAGAAGAGGCTTCTTCTTATTAGGAAATACACTAGGAGCAACACTTCCAAGAGAAAGGTTAGCACTAAAAACCATACAATTCTCTAGAGTTGTAATCGAAGCGATGAGTGCAATAACTTCCTCATTAAGTTCATTCAAAGAAATTTCTTGACTACTCAAAAGTCGAAGGAACTTAACTTCTAATACTGATTGTGAAGACTAGCATTGTATCTCATCCATGTCATCCTCTTGTTTCCTAGAAACCCTAACAACATCTCAACCAAATCCAAAAATTTAATAAACAATGAAACAACATTAAGGCTCTCTAGAAGACAATGAGGTTTTGTTATTTCAGGAAAGGACCACTGAACATGACTTGCAAAAGAACCAATAAGCTTAACCCACACTCGAAGACTAGCCAGGTAAGGCTCCCAAAGATTTTTTTGGAGTTCCACATAATCTATTTTATAATTGAGACTGAAACACTGCCATGAGCCCAAAATCCTCTGGAGGATGATGAATAGACTTATGATTGAAAGTGCAGGGTGATGAAATTAACTCAAGTCCAATTCTCAAAGAAAGAAGCTCCATAGCCATATTGAATTCCAGTCGCTCCCACCAAATATGAATTAAATTCTTATGCTTCATTTCGTATATGAGAGGAAATATTTCAAGACACATAATAAGGTGCATGGGACACCTAGAGGAAATTCTTTAAGGCCGACATCAGAAAATACTACATCTCTAGATCCCAATACCACTTGGCCTTTTAACAAGAGTCATAGACCATTTAGAGCAGGTGGAAGATGTTTCATTACCACTTCAGAACAAATTTCCATATGTATCAAAATTTGAATGAAAGTGAATACGTCTTTTAAGTCTCCTCATGGCTATGGTATATAGACAATTTTGAAATTTCCTTGATCCAAATATAATCTTTCTTTGCCCAACATAGAGCCTTTATTTTCCAAAGCGTTTGCCACTGAATTCGACTGTCTGCAAACATGGAAAATATCCATATGCTCAAATTGAGATGCAAGTAAGAGAATCCTTTGGAGAATAAGAGGGAAATCAAAGCTCGACTCCATCATAGCCTTGACCACCTAACGAATTATAATCATTGAATCAATGAAGACTAGAATAATGTTAAAATTTATTTCTAAAGAAGTTTCTAGACCCTTCCATAGAGAAAGAAACTCCACTTGGTTGTTTGTCGCATGACCAAGACCCCATGAAAATTGTGCCACAATTTTTTCATTGGGGTTGAATAATGCCCCTCTTGCTCCTACCTCCCCCATCTAGGAACACGATTATTAAAATAACAAAGGTGATGCATTATGTAGGATAGTTGAATTCCATAATGATTAGTTACGCTACACTAGAAGCATCAACATTCTCCACCATGGAAACCATTCCAATTTTACTGAGAATCCTTTTTATCATTTTTAAAACAAAAGAAAACATAAAATCTTAATTACATAACTTAACTAATATATTTCCTTTAATACGAGGCATATAATGCCATTTCCCATTCCTTTTAGCCTTAGAATTTTATTGTTTATTACATGGTAACCATTTCATACTTTGAGGGTGTTGGTGAAGCTTCTCTTGGATCTACATGTATAAACTTGGCATTGTTTCAATTGTTTTTTGGTTTTTATAATAGACAAATAACTTAACTTGTTCATTTTATTCACATAAATTAAGAGGAATGCTTTTCCATTTGGGTTTATCTTAGGTGGATGGGAGAAATAATTGTTGTGCTCTGCACCTAGGTTTAACTCTTGCAAGCCACATGTTAAGGTTTGTTATAATGGATTTTTTTGTTGTCGAGTCTGATTAGTCCCTAGAGGACGAAAACATGCATGTTCCTCATATGGAATATAAATATATTTTTCATAAGGAGGGGAGGAAAGAAAAAGACATGAGATGTGTTTTGTTTTTTTAATTCCATTACTCAAATTATTAATGCTCTCACTTTATGTTGTATTAGACATCACAATGATCAATGTAACAAACTATGATGATGTAAGACAACTATAAGTAATCAAAATTTGTTTCAATTTTGTTGTATATGGAAATATCTCTTAATTGATCAAGTAACCAGTAATTAGCTTGCAACCAGTGCGAACAAGTTTCCATGATATATTGTATTTTTTTCCATGTTACAAACATTTCGAAGATGATACATAGGGAAAACCCTCGATTATTAAGGCTATAAGGGAATTTGACAATAAGGATGAAATCCATTAGAGAAATATACTGGATATGAGCTCAAGTACATGTCACTTGTGGGAATCAAACCTACGTGTGGAGGATGATAATCATTCCTTGATCCACTTGAAATAAATCCAATTGTATGTTAATGCATTAATTTGGTGGTACTTTGGATAAAATAACCAATGCCAATAAAATATGCCATGGCAATAAAGATTAAAAGCGTTGTTTATTATATAATCTCTTCGATAATAACATTATTTAAATATATGATATGGAATAGTTGTGCATAGGAAAATACCTCCTTTAAAAGTAAAAGTTGGTAGGAATAAGAAAATTGACCGTGGATGTTGCCCCATAGATAAATATTTATTATAATGACGGTAAATAATGAAAACTATAATAATCACAATAATATACACTGAGATGGAAAACATCAATAAATACAAAGTCATATAGCCATATAATGTTGAGCATTGTTAAAAGTAAAATATTAAAATATGTTTGAAGAATAGATATGAGTGATATACAACACCTTGGTATTCTTTTGTAGCAAAAGTTTCTGCTTGGAAATTTATTTAAAATTTTTGAAAATGGATGGAAGATACTTTCATACTTCTCTTCATTTTGGAGATTTAGTTTAAACCACAATTTGTTGTGACTGTCCCTCTTTGTTATGTATCTAGAGGTTCCAAGATTGGATAGGATGACAAAAGGTCTCACTCCCACCTATATTTTATGTATCATCCTAATAAATACATTTATCATATCAGATAGTGAAATTTAAAAATTGGTAGCATGATTAGTAACGGAAATTCGTGAAGATGAGAAATCACGATTCACTAAAGCCAAAGCAACTTGACATGTTCCATTTATTCCAATATTATGTTTACATTATGTTAGAAAGAAATCTAATACGTCCACTTCTACTTAGAAGGTTCTAAATAATTCTCATTCTACATAAATTTATTGTCTTAATATACTCTTTACTTGAACACTTATATATATATATATAAATTTTAAATAAATTTTAAAAGTTTAAATTATAATGGTTTTAAGTTTTATTTATTTATTATTATATTTTAGATATTATTATACATATATTTCCACTCCGTCTTTACCTTAAACAATTATATATATATTATATAAATTTTAAATAAATTTGAATTTTTAAATTATGATCATTTAAATTTATTAATTTATATTATATTTTTAGATTATTATTATATATATTCCACCAGTCTTTTACTTGAACACTTATATATATAATATATATATATATATATATATATATATATATTATATATATTAAAAAATATTATATAAATTTTAAATAAGTTTGAATTTTCCAATTACCATCGTTTTAAGTTTTATAATTTATTATTTTATTTTAAAGTATACATATATTCCACTCAATAAACACGAGCCAGCCTTTGCACCATTAACTTTTATTCTCACGGAATCATTGTTATGCACACCCAGAGAACTGAAAAACGCCTATCAAAAAAACTACAGAAATATCATAAATTATAAATGAGTTAAAAGATGTTTTAATGAATGGCAATTAAAAGATTGGTTTAATGAATAGTAATTAAAAGATTGGTTAATAATAAATTTGAACACAATGGTCCAAAAAAGCAAGCATAAAACTGAGGCATACCCTAGTCATTATCTACTAGCGTGCATGATTAATAAAGACGGATGAGGGGCGCGCCTGATGAATGAAGGATGAGAGGTATCAGTGATCATTATATACTCCAGCGCATGATGAATGAAGAATGAGATGAGGAAATTCACCAAAGAACAGGAGGTGATCGAAAACAGCAGCAGGGCTATCTGAGTGGGTTATCCATGGAGGGTAATTTTCAGTTCCCTTGAATTTGTTTGTCTATCTCTCTGTTTATTCAACTCGTTAACCAGGGACAGGCATTGAGTAATTTTATGTAACCTGAGAATTTGTTTTCTATGTTGAATCTGCAGGTTAAGCATGGGTGTTCTTTCTCTCTCAAGCACTATGTAAAGTTGTCTGTGTCTTATGGAGCGCTCCATAAATGTTCTGCGTCAGTTGTATGCGTCAATGTCATGTGTAGTCTTGTGGTAAATGTTGGTCCTGCGTAAATGTTTGTTTTGTGTGCTGTGTAAATGTTTGTTTTGTGTGTTTGTTAATTGAGAGAGAAAGTTCAACCTGAGGAGAATATGCACTGGCGGTCTAAGGGGCGACTTGATCAACAAATAATGCATTCAGAGTGAGTGAGTTGGGAATATTTTTTTTAATTATTTTTAAATTCATTCCTAACCCTTTTCCTTTGTTTCCTTTTCTGATGAGTTGAATTTTATATACAAGAGCTGGAGCAGGATTTCCCGTGCTTTTGTAGCAGAGAATGCGGAGTTTGTAGCTTTTCTCGTGATTTTGCAGCAAAGAATGAGGAGTTTGTAGCTTTCTTTAACCACCAATTTGCAGATTAAATAGAAAATCAAAGGTTAGTACAGAATATATGTTTCTTGGTGCAGTTTACGGACATCTATATGATATATTTTCAGAACACGTATATTGCAGAATAGTTATGCCAATTGAGTTAGTTTTAGTCCTCTGTCTCGGTCTGTGTTCACATAAGTGTTGAGGATGTTCACATGTGAGGTATTAGGTGGTTCTCCATGTAACAAGTCTCTCGAAACCCCCGATTGAGCTGCTCCTCTTCTCATTTCATGCCATTTGTCCCATATACATAAGAGTTGCATAAGCGGATGCAGCGGAAGAAGTTGCTTAAACCAGGAGGTTGGAAATATCCATAAGAGTTGCATAACCAGTAGATATTAAATATTATGCGCGGGTAGATTAATCAGGTTATGAGAAGCTGGTTCATTCAGTTGAGAGGAACCGCCGAAAACCTGCATATAGAGAGGCACCACCAAAATCCTTACACGGTAAAACCCTATAGAGCCAGATATACACATTCATGAGAAAGACCCAGCCCTTCATGTTGATTGTCGAATTCAGAAGCGAAAGCTCGAAGAAACCCCAGAAATGCCCATCGTAGGGTTTAGCAGGAAAGAAATTCCCACTGCATAGCCTACATGGCTACATAGCCTAGGTCATAGATCCAATTTTAGATGCATAGCTACATAGCCTAGGTCACAGATCCACATCAATTTTAGACACAGCTCACATTCCCACTGCATAGCCTACATGGCTACATAGCCTAGGTCATAGATCCAATTTTAGATGCATAGCTACATAGCCTAGGTCACAGATCCACATCAATTTTAGACACAGCTCACTGTTTAATTCAACAATTCAATGAATCTTTTGATTTGTTAAGAAAGAATGGTTAAATTAGTTTTGATGGTGTTTTCTCCCTGGTCTTTTCAATAGAATTCCTGTCAGAGAGTTTGGGTGTCATAGAAATTGTACTCTGTTTTGAATATCACAGAAAACTAATTTTGCCGATACTTGGGATGCGTGTTCCCATTTACATTTCTCCTGAAATATAGTTTTCAAGGGCTTTGAAGATTCCTTCATCTTCTCTGGAGTTGGTTTGTGTTTATTTCTAGTTCTGAGATGAAGGCTAACATATAAGTCATTTAGTATCAAAATATTTAAAAAAAACATACAATAAAAGGTGTACAATTATTTATAAAATCTGCATGAAAAACTATTTATAAAACCTGCATGAGAAACTATTTAGCCAAATAGGTCTTTGGTCAGAAATCCAACTCCCGGTGAAAATATTCCCTAGCCTAGAATCGAACTCGGATGCATGGATGAAAATGCGGTGGACAGAGTCATATCACTATTCTTTATTAATTAATTTGAATATTATTGATCTGTTTATTTTTACCACCTAACCTGCAGCCAAGAGTTGCTCCTTTCATTTTTCCATGCCAACTCCGCCTCCTCCCAGCCACTAACGATTTATTTCTATTTCGTAAAAAACTTCTCCTCTTTCAAAGAGTATTACAAACATTCTTTAGTTGTAAATTTTATATATAAATGTTTATAATGAAATCGAATTATGTTGAGCAGTTTCTAATTTTTAGGATCTGTATTCTAGGGTTTCAGGAATTTGTTTGGGTGTCGAGTCTGTGAAAAGCAGAGAGAACACAACCAGGTTAGGTTAGAATCTATAAGGGGATTGAATTTTTGGCATTCAGCTCTTACATCCAATTAGATTTCCCATAGGCTCCATATTTGCTAGGTTAGTATTATTTCCCTTTCTTGGATATAGTGGGTTTCAGGAACTTGTTTGTGTGGAGTATGTGAAAAGCAGAGAGAACTCAATCTGGGAAATGATCAAGCATTTAATCCACTTAACAGGTTAGGTTATAATCTACAAGGGGATTCGATTTTTTGGATTTCAGTTCTTACATCCAATTAGATAGCCCATAAGCTCCATATTTGCTAGGTTAGTATTATTTCCCGTTTTTGGATATAGTGGCCAATAGCTCTTAGATTTAAAATATATACAGAGAACGCCCATTTGGGCTGTAGTTCAAATTTTGTTGTGTAATGTTCAATATTGTTATGGCATTTTCTTGAAATATTACTATTTCAACAGACCCATAATTCTTTCTTGAAATTACGGGCACTGATTGAGAATAATAACCAAATACATTTGCTCTGTGAGAAGATCTTTTTAGAGTTGATGGGTGAAGAGGGTATATATACAAGACCGAACGCACACCATATCTGTTTTCAAAAACTACATTTATACGGTGAAGATACTATTTCTATTATGATTTCTATGGTCATCCACAGCATTGTCCATTTCGATATAGAAAATCTACCCACTGAGTGCATCTCTCTCTATCAATTTCAGTTAGGATGCTCTGTCTCTCAATTTCAGTTAGCATTTTTGGTGTTCGAATTATTTACTTCTTCCTTCGAGCAAGAACTGTTTGAATTTAGTACCCTGAACAGTTGTTTTTAGATGTAAAGTAACTTTCAGCATTGGTATCGATAAAAATTTTGTCGCAATTTTTATGTGCGATCGTCCTTATGATCTGTGTGCTGGAACTTTTTATGAGGGTGGGAATTCTTACAGTGCGTGGTGGTGCAGCCGTGTTGCTCTATATTGTACAGGCATGATATTGCTCCTAGTCGCATTATCGCATTGTACAAATGTAGAGTTTTATCCTGTCCTTACATTATGTGAGGGCGATCTTGGGAATCTTTGAACATATGCGCATTTTAACTAATCCCTTTGGCGTACTCTTCTTTTAGGGCTTGGGTCCAGTGCGTGCGATAAACATTGCTTCTCCATATTTTAGCAGAACTTAGATCATCACGTTTTCCCTTGTATCTTACTTTCATATTCCCCTTGTAATCCAGTAATTGCCATTGTCTCTATTGCACCATTTCTCTGCTATTGTTGTTGCTTTGACAACATGCTCCCATTTACCCTGACTCTTCAGTGATTATGTGATAACTCTATCATAAAGTGTATTGATGATGGCAGTTTCACTAAGCTTTGATGCATGCTTGCTTAGTTCTCAACAATGGTGCGTAATAAACAAAAAAACATAGCGACCATTGTCTTTCATCGTAGCATTAGTATGGTGAGTTGATTCCTTTAAATGAAACCTTTAGCATATAATCACCGTGACCATTGGTATACTTTTTCAATGTGTCAATATTAACATATAGTTTTGAATGATCTTCTTATATCTCTTGCGTTGTTTACTTCATGTGCTATTGCACTGTTGGTTCTTTAAATCTACATTAAATAATATATACCCCATTTGCACGATTTCTTTAATTACTATCAATACAACTTTTGGTGAGCCCTCATGCCTTTTGTATTGGGAATGAAATGTCATATTAACTCCTTCAATTTGGTGGCGCGATGGAAGGTAAATCAACATCTAGAGATCACAATTTGATTGTGCGAATAGAATCTAGCAGGAGCAGGCATTTTAGCAGTAAGATAGTCTGATTTTCTCCTTTATCGTCCGCTAATGTGACTATGTTGGTGCACTAGTGGTTTTATCGCACTGTAGCATCCTATATCCAATGCATTTCTAAAAACAACACCTGTTCTGCATTGATACTCATCGCCTGATACAACACCTTTTCTGCATCGATACTCGTCACCTGTTCATCCATGTGTTTCGAAGTTTAGCAACTGTTGAAAGCCCACAGTATAACTGGTTATGAGATGAACCCTTCAGTCTTGTTGAAATCCCACAATATAACTGGTTATTACATGAACCCTTCAGTCCTGCGCATGCCCAGTCCCACCAGATGATCATATGCAGTCTGAACGTCACGATGATGAGATAAGACAATCATACGACTTGACAGCGACCTCCTAAAACCGGTTTCACGCGGCAACAAACTCTTAGATAATCAATTATTCCTTTTTCCTCTCTTTGTTATTAATAATTACGTAGTTTTATTAATTATTCCTTTTTCCTCTCTCTGTTATTAATAATTACGTAGTTTTATTAATTATATAGGAACATGTTTTCTGTTTCAACGTTTTTTTTTATCAAATTTTTCATAGCACCATTTATTTTTGCGAAGAGAAATATATCCGCCAGAAATGCGTTATAGATTTAGAATTTCAAAAATAAAATATACATTTTGTATCATATATTTTATTAGGAATGGTTTTTCATTATTTTATTTTAATAACATTTAATGGTTTAGAAATTTATTTATTAAATAAATTATATTAAGGAAATATATATTAATTTATTAAATAAAATTTTATAATAAAGTATATGATTATTTGTGATAAGTAATAGTTTAATTTAATTGCTATTGTTATTGAATTTGTAATTATATAATTTTTATCATTTACATAATAATATTTTATTAAGTTTTTTTTCAATATTATTTGTATTATATGATTATTTTTATTTATTATTATTATTATGAAGGGTGCATTTAATTAGGCTAAGAGTTGTTAGGAAATATTTGTATACTAATAATATCATTTCAATGTTGTATGTTGCAGAAAATTTATCAATACTGAAGTTGCTCGTGAGTGAGTCGAAGACATTATCTATTTTTATGTTTTGTAATATTGTAATTAGAATAAATTGTATAATTTTTTTTTGTTTAGATGGGCCCATCAAAGAATGTACATGAACACAAACTATCATTAATAAAAGGAGTAAGCTTTTCTTTTTTTGTGGAGGGGAATTCAACCCCTCCAAAAGGCTCTTAGGAAGGTTAAATGGTAACCCTCCTTTGAGTTGTGTTCCTTGTGCTCATGGTTTTCATGATCTTTAATTTATATTAACTCCAATATGCGCACACACACACATATATCCTTTTATAATAATATTAATTTGTAATCATGTTTTAAACATCTTCCAAATGGAAAAATCATTTTTATTCACATAAGTCATTTAATATTTTTTCAATATTTTAGACATCTTTCCCACATACACACACTAATGACAAAACTACTCTTATTCACATAAATCAGCTAACATTTTTACAATGTTTTAAACATCTTCCGAACATGCACACAAATGACAAAACCACTCTTATTTACATAAATCATATAACAATTATACCCTAAATTTATTTATATTTTTAATTTCTTTTTTTTTTAAGAATTTGTTATGATTTTCTTTTTAATTATAATTTTTTTATGCTATTATGATGTATTTATCATTATATCTTTCCCTTTTTATATTACTTATACTATATATAAACCATATAATTAATATTTATTTTGACTATCTTTTACTAACATTTAAATCAAATACTAATATTTATTATATTAGAGGTGTTTGAGTTCTGTAAAATGTTAAATATTTTTATTATTTATTTGAAAAAATTTATTATATCTAAATGTTTTGTATATTGGTTTTATTTATTTATATACTTAAATATATTATTGAATGCTTATTTTATATAAATATATATATTTGGGTTATAATGTATGCTTTGTATTCTTAATTTTGTATGTATATGAATGTATTGTTTTTAATTTTGAAATATTGTTTTATTAGTTGTATCTTGATAGTTAGAATTTATTGGTTAAGGTTTGTATTTTTGTATTTATCAATGAATGGGATATCTATTTCTATATGATGTGCGTGAATGTATTATTCAGAGTGTTTGCATTACTTGTATGTACTTCTTTGAACTGTTTATTCTTCTATGTTTACGTATGTATATGAATGTATTGTTCTTAATTTTGAAATATTGTTTTTATTAGTTGTATCTTGATAGTTAGAATTTATTGGTTAAGGTTTATATTTTTGTATGTATCAATGAATGAGATATCTACTTCTATATGATGTGTGTGAATGTATTATTGAGTGTTTGCATTACTTGTATGTACTTCTTTGGAGTGTTTATTCTTCTATGTTTATGAATGTTTGATTTTGCATGCTTTAGGGTATTCTTTCATTGTTTATTTGTATGTATATTCTTGTATTGTTTGAGTATGCCTTGAGTGTTGGAGTGCTAGTTTCCTTGTTTGTGTGTATATAAATGTATTTTCTTGAAAAATTGCTTGTATTATCTTGAGTGTTTGCTTGTGTTTGTATTTTTGAGTATTCTTGTGTATGGATAGTGTTTATTTGTATATGTATGAAAGTATTATTTGCTATACTTGTATTCTTTGTATGTGTATGAATCTATTCTTTGCTACATTTGTATGTGTCTTGTTTAATTGTATTCTTTGTATGTGTATGGAATTATTCTTTGTATGTATGAATCTATTCTTTGCTACATTTATATGTGTCTTGTTTAATTGTATTCTTTGTATGTGTCTTGTTTAATTGTATTCTTTGTATGTGTATGGAATTATTCTTTGTATGTATGAATTTATTCTTTGCTACATTTGTATGTGTCTCGTTTCATTGTATTCTTTGTATGTGAATGGAATTATTCTTTGTATGTATGAATCTATTCTTCGCTACATTTGTATGTGTCTTGTTTAATTGTATTCTTTGTATATGTATGGAATTATTCTTTGTATGCATGAATCTATTCTTTCCTACATTTGATGTGCCTTGTTTAGTTGTATTATTTGTATGTGTATGGAATTATTCTTTGTATATATGAAAGTATTATTTGTATGTGTATGAAAATATTCTTTGTGTGTATGAATCTATTATTTGCTACACTTGTATTCTTTGTATGTGTATGGAATTATTCTTTGTATGTATGAATCTATTCTTTGCTACATTTATATGTGTCTTGTTTAATTGTATTCTTTGTATGTGTATGGAATTATTCTTTGTATGTATGAATCTAACATTTATATGTGTCTTGTTTAATTGTATTCTTTGTATGTGTATGAAATTATTCTTTGTATGTATGAATCTATTCTTTTCTACATTTGTATGTGTCTTGTTTCATTGTATTCTTTGTATGTGTATGGAATTATTCTTTGTATGTATGAATCTATTCTTCGCTACATTTGTATGTGTCTTGTTTAATTGTATTCTTTGTATATGTATGGAATGATTCTTTGTATGCATGAATATATTCTTTCCTACATTTGATGTGCCTTGTTTAGTTGTATTCTTTGTATGTGTATGGAATTATTCTTTGTATATATGAAAGTATTATTTGTATGTGTATGAAAATATTCTTTGTGTGTATGAATCTATTATTTGCTACACTTGTATGTGTCTTGTATAATTGTATTCTTTGTATGTGTATGAATGTATTCTTTATGTGTCTATAAATGTTTCTTTGTTATATTTGTATATATATTACTTTATAGATATAT
>APFE030716691.1:111013-152692 GCA_000404065.3 Pinus taeda | reverse complement strand
AATAGGAAAAGGGTTGTAATTAGTTTTGAGATATATATAAACCCTCTATCCTCGTGACTACTAAAATTATTCCCATATAATTTAAATTAAGGTTTTAATAAAATAAAAAATGAGAATACTTTTGTATTTAAAGATGTGAAATTTATAGAATACAAATATTAGTAAGAACCAACATAGATCTATCTTAACTAAGGATCCAAGTGATGATAGCAAGAAAAGTGAAGGGAAGAGAGGGGGAGGGAGATAGTTACAAAGATGGAGGGTGGAGAGAGAGAGAGAGAGAGAGAGAGAGTGATGGGGGGAGACAAAGAGAAGGAGTTAGGAAGAGAGAGAGGGGAGAGAGAGAGAAGAAGAGAGTGGGGGAGAGAGATATGGAGTTGGAGGGGGAGAGAGAGGGAGGAAATAACTAAGGCATAGGGATATAGGGAGGAAATAACTAAGGCATAGGGAGATAAAGGTGGAGAGAGAGAAGGAGTGACAAGGGATAGATGGATAGAGAGAGAGGGAGAGAAGAGAGGAGGGGAGAGAGAGAATACGTGGGGATAAAGATAGGGAGAGAAGAGAAAGAGAGAGAGAGAGAGAGAGAGAGGTACAAAGATGGAGTGGGGAGAGAGAGAGACAGTGATGGGGGGGATAGAGGAGGTGAGAGAGAAAGGGAGAGAGAGGACTAAGAGAGAGGAGAGAGATGAATTTAGAGGGGGAGAGAGAGGGAAGGAAGAAGAAAGACATAGAGGGAGAAAGGTAGAGAGAGAGAGGGAGTGACAAGGGAGTGATGGAGAGAGGAGAGATAGAGCGAAGAGAGAGAGATGGAGAGGATGAGGGAGGGAGAGAGAGATAGATATGGAGAGAGAGTGTGTATGTTTGGGGGGTGAGATAGAGAGAGGGAATAAGAAAGAGACACATAGATACAAATATAGATATTATATAGTATTATATAACCAGCCTAGATCTATATTAACTTAGATCTACCAAGTGCCAAAAAAGAGGTTTGCACATCGAGAGATTGGATCCCTCTTGGTGCTTGATAGATCAGGGTTAAGATGGATCTAGGCTGGCTTAATAAGTTTATAGTTGTTTTTGATAAACTAACACTTTTTTTATGGTTGTGTTTGAAAACAATTTTTCCATATTTGGTGTATTTATCATAATAATAATAATCTAATTTTAATTTAATTTTAAGCATACCTTTTTCATGCAATGATTTTGTTGTTAGTTTATAGAGATAGAGATGTTATACTTTTGGAATTTGAAAAGGAAACACATGCTCTTAACTTGGTTGTATTGAAAACATTTAAGTGTAATAAAGAAACATGCCCTCTTAACTTGGTTGTATTAAAAACATAAGTATTTTTGTATACTAGGTGGGTGCAAACAAGAGAGAGTATATGATAACTGGATTAAATAGTTAAAAACAAATGTTAGTTAAGGAGAAAGTTACAAAAATCTAACAAATAGGCTAGGGTTAGGATGTTACTATTTTGGAACATCTAAAGTTGAAGGTACGTTTTATGGAGGTGTAGTCTAAGCCCTTGGGTGTAGGGCACATATTATGGGTATCTTGGACTTTTGGGGTGTGTTAGTGGTGTCAACTAGTGGTGGAGTGTCCAACCAATGAGTAGGCAAAGTTTTTCATTTACAAGGTTGGCATCAATCAAGTATTCTCCCTCTCTACCCAACTCTAAGATGAGGAGTGTGCATAATGGACTTATTATTGTAACAAATTGCAAATATTTGATTGTGTTTAAGTTCAAGGGCTTGAAGTGGTTGCCTCAACCTAAAAACCTTTAAAGGAACTATGTGTTTTTCAATTAAACCCTTGTGGTCAAGGAGCTGCAAAAGAGGAAGGACTTATGGCTATTTTTAGCGGGTTGTAATGACCCTCATCTTGTGGTAAATATGTAGATATGATGATAATGGTCCTGATCTTAGTACATTCACGTATATAATGTAAATATTTTCCTATCACCTTGCACTGTGTAAATATGATAAATATTTTGTTGTTACCCTGATGTACATGTTGAAGTTCCACTTGCATGATTATGGGAAACACTTCTCAGTTATCCTTGTGTACATGGGGAAGATCATAATTACTCTATGCGATAAAAACACCTAGTACTATTTTCACACTGAACACCATACAATAAACTTAACCCTAATATATTAGTGAAGAACAAGTAACTAGCTAGACTCTGGAAGGGTTTTTGGATTGACTGTTAGTGAAACTCATTGCAGTTAGGTGTGCCAATGTGTGGTGAGTGTTAGTGAGTGCCAGGGAAACATAAGGGAGCACTAGGTCCAAATGCATGGAAATGAATGAATGAGAGTGTGTGATAGGGAGTGTCAATGAGTTCTAGGTGTGGTAAGAGGGGAGTGACATGGTATGCTAAGCAGCACTAAGTCATTCTAATGTGCTAAAGTGACATGCAACCAATATGTGCTAGGTGCCAAGGTGTGCCAAATAGTGTTAAGAAATGTTAGGGAGCATTAGGGAAACAAAAGGGAGAACTATGTGAAAATAATGCATGCAAATGAATGATTAAGAGTTTGTGACAGGAAGTGTTAGTGATTTCAGGGTGTGCTATGGAGGGAGTGACAAGGTATGTTAGGCAGTGCTAAGGCATTCTAGAGGACAGGGAAACATGACAAGATGTGCTAAGTGCTAAGGTGTGACAACCAGGGTGAGTTATGGAGTGTGAGGGAAAAACAAGGGAGCACTAGTTTCAAATGCATGGAAATGAATGAATAAGAGTGTGTGACATGGATTGTTAGCGAATTCTAGGTGTGCTAAGGAGGGAGTGACAAGGTATGCTAGGTAGTTCCAAGGAATGCTAGAGTGCCAGGATGACATGCCAAGATGTGCCAAGTCCTAGGGTGTGCTAATGTGTGTCAGGGAGTGCCATGAGAACACAAGGGAAAACTAGTTCAAATTGCATGGAAATGAATAGATAAGAGTGTATGATAGGGAGTGTCAGCAAGTTCCAATTGTGTTAAGGAGGGAGTGGCAAGGGTATATTATAGGCAGTGCCAAGGCATGATAGAGTGTCAGGGCATGTTAGGGAGTGGTAAGGTCTATTAGGGAGTGGAAAATCATGCCAAGGAATGTAGGGGATGATAATGTGTACCATGTAGTGCCAATGGATTACTATATGTGCCATATGTTATTGCATGTGAAGATGTAAACTATGTTGCTTAGTTGTTTTATGGTCATTGTTGGATGTGAGCCTTGACTTGGTAACTTGTTAAGTGGGATGAGTTAATATTGGACATGATAAGCCTAAGATAATTTATATTCCATTAGGGGAACAAGGCATAGTCTAGTTGTATTAAATGTAGCTTGGTAAAGTTGTTGTAGTCGAGGTAGGACTTGGTTGGGTTCTTAAGTCTAAAAAAAAATAATGGTAGTTACGAGGGAATGATAATTAAGGAGTGCCATGGCATGCCAAGGAATGAAAAGGCATGCTGACATATGCCAGATAGTGTCAATACATGTCAAGGAGTGTTTGGGAGTGTCAAGGAATCATAAGGGAGAACTAGGTCAAAGTGCATGGAAATGAATGAATAAGAGATTATGCAAGGGAGTGTCAGTGAATTCTAGGTGTCACATGGATGAAGTGTGTTAGGAGAATTTCATATTAGGACTTGTAGGAGGAAATACTACAATTATGACAAGAGGATGGAAAAAGCAGTTTGAGACAAAAGGAGACTTTGGTCTAGGCACAATACTCTTTTTTCAATGACTTGGTTGGGTTCCCAAGTCACAAAAAAAGTAAGGTTATCTATGAGGGCATGAAAACTAGGGAGTGCCAAGGTGTGCAGAGAATTTCAGGAAGTGCTAACACATGTTATAAGTTCCAAGGAATTTTATTCATGTCAAGACATTCCAAGTGCTAAGGCATGCCAATGTGTGCTAGGTTCTAGGATGTGGCGCCAACACATGCTAGGGATTGCCAAGGAAACAAAAGGGAGGACTCGTTTCAATTACATGTAAATGAATGAATGTGCATGTGTGATAAGGAGTGTTAAAAAGTTATAGTTGTGCTAAGGAGGGAGTGACAACGTATGATAAGAAGTGCCAATAGATGATAGAGTGCTAGGAAATCCTACTAAGATGTGACAAGTGCCATGGTGTGCCAATGTGTGCCAAGGAGTGTTAGGGAGTGTTAGGGAAACACAAGGGAGAACTAGTTCATAATGCATGGAAATGAAGGAATAAGAGTGTGTGGCATGGAGTGTTAGTAAGTTCCAAGTGTGTTAAGGAGGCGTTACAAGGCATGCTTCGCAATGCTAAGGAATACTAGAGTTCTAGGGGGACATGTGGCCAAGATGTGCCAATGCATGTAAGGAAGTGTTAGTTGGGAGTTCTAGGGAAACACAAGGGAGAACTATGTCAAAATGAATGGAAATGAACAAATAAGAGTTTGTGATTATAAGTTTCAGTGAGTTCTAGGTGTGCTAAGGACAAATTGAAAAGGTATGCTAGGCAGTGTTAAGGCATGCTAGAGGCTAGGGCGACATGCCAAGATGTCATAGGTACTAGGGTGTAACAACACATGTCAAGGAGTGATAAGGAGTGATAGGGAAACACAAGGGAGAACTAGGTAAAAATGCATGGAAATGAATTAATAAGAGTTTGTGACCAAGAGTGTCAACGATGTCTAGGTGTGCTAAGGAGATAGTGACAAGGTATACTATGTAGTGCCAAGGAATGCTAGAGTGTTAAGGGAGTAGGCTAAGATGTGTCAGGTGTTAGGGTGAGCTAGGGAGTGTTAGGGGGTTTCAAGTAAACATAAGGAAACACTATTTCAAAATGCATGGAAATTAACGAATAAGAGTGTGTGAGAGGGAGTTTCAATGACTTCTAGGTGTGTTAAGGAGGGAGTGACAAGGTTATATGCTAGGCAATGCCAAGGTATGCTAAACTACAAAGGCATGTCAGGAAGTGCCATGGTGTTGTAGGGAGTGCTAAAGCATGCCAAGGAATGTAGGGGATGTTAATGCATGCCACATAGTGCCAAGGCATTCTAATAGATGTCAGATGCTATGGCATGTCAAGATGTAAATTGTGTTGCTTAATTGTTTTAGACCAAGGTTGGATGTGGTGAGCCTTGTCTTGGTAACTTGTTAAGTTGGATGAGTGAGATTGTACATGAGTACCCTAATATGAGTTACAAGTAGTTCTTAGGTGAACAAGGCATATGTTGAATTTCCATGACACATGAGAATCTGGGTTTAGCCTTAGAATTTTTTATGCGAACACACTCAAGTGCCACAACACATCTACTATGTAGAACAAAATCTGCCATGAAAGAAAAAGTAATGGATTGAATGCACATAGTTTAGGGTCTGCACATCTTCATATGTTAATTCTTATTATTGTGATATAAAATAGCCATTTATATGTCTGGTGTAAGACTCCTCTGGAGATTTCTATCCAACAACAACATCTCTGTGGTAAAAGGTGTATTGTTAGAGGTTGTTCCATCAAAAATAGCAACCAAAAGGGACCTTATTGTGCACACAGATGAAGAATTAAGCATATCTTTTTTATCTATGAGTGTTGATGTGGAGGTATTGGACAAAATTATGCAAGCAACGAACCTTTTTGTTCAACCAATCAAGATCTAAAAAGGAAAATATGTGTTTATATATACATGTGTGATAGTATTTGGAGAAATGCCAACCTAACCCACAAATTTGTTGACATTTTGCTGGAGCTAACCTATAATTGTTCCTAAATTTAATAAACATGTAAAATAGGACTGACTTTTCAATACAAAATATAAATTGATAGGAACATGGCCAAATTGTGAAAGTGTAAAAATTGGTATGGTTTAAAGGAACTAATCCCTTTGAAAAGTCTTAAATGTGGTAATGAAGGTTGAGCCTTGTTCTAGAACCCAATTGGGCATCCATCTTAGGAATTGGTGTAGGATGCAACACTTTAGAATAATTTTTGTAGTAATGATGTCAACACTTGTATAGTGACATGGGGTTGGAGTTGGCCTGTCAAAGCTCATTGGTCTACTTTGGAACTTCTCTAAGGTGATGCCTTGGATGATTTGGAGTATGAGGGCATGATTTGATATTTAGTTTGCATTGAAGAAGCTTTGGAGGCTCGATACTGTAGAAAAACCCCTTGTTCTGAATAGGGAAGCACATGCCACTGAAGAAAGTAACAACAAGTACACAGATTTGAAACTCAAATCACATCACTATTTATTACTATTTGAAACAAGAAATAACTAAAATGTTAAACACTACTATTCACTTTTCCTTTAGTCTAGAAGGTACAATGACTTTGGAAACATGTACAACAATGTCTCAACTTTCTTAACTCCTAATCCTAATGCACCTTCCTTACATGGATAGATAAGACAATTAAAGTTTGCCGCTAGTGAATATGATATGAGATATACAAACATGCTTCCTTAGCTAAGGCTGAGAGTTAATAATTAGGGAAGTTCTCCTTTTAACTGTGCATGCAAAAACTAAAAAAAACAAAGAGTTTCACTACTCCAGGTGCCAGAAACGAATCCATTGCCTAAGGTAAGTGCTTTGCCCAGAACAAGATATTAAGGACTCATAAACTTTGTTGCTTCCTTCGAGACAGGTGTATGCTAAACAGAACTAAGCTATCATGCACTATCCTCCAAATTCATTCACCTTTAATAGAAATATTGTGCCCAGAAAAAGACAAGAGACCAATATCCAATAGAATTCTCTGACCAGCCAAAGACCCTTATGCTCAAACAGCGAGATAATAAGGGAATGTCAACTAGGGTGGAATATTTCACCACCAAAATTGACAAGTGATAGAAGGGGTAAAAAACTATTAAACCTAATGCTAAAGAACAAATGAATTAATCCACACTTGGTGATCCAAAATGAATTCGATCCTTCTTTATTTATAGATTTTGCAGAGGGGTTTCATATTCTTAAGTGATTGAGTAAACCTTACTCCAAACCCCACATTTGGGTTTTTTAAGCCTAGTTTCCCCAAAAATTTCCCAACAATTGGTATTTTGGGGTTTTTCCCCCTTTATGGAAGACTATAGTCTACAAGGATGGATAGGATATTACATCCCATTCATCCTCAATTTGTAGAGGACGTTACGTGGCACCTAATAAAAGAAACAGTGCTTTAGTTTAGGAGGTAATAACTAAATTCTTATTTCTTTCCACATAGGACATACATCTTGAAAAAATTATCATGGGGTACAAATACTACAAAAGGCCTAAATCTTACTAGCATTGTCATAGTCCAAGAATAAAAACCCTTTCAAGTGAAACAAGGTCAGTACCACCTACTACAAGCACAAATGAAAAATTCAAAAACAATATACTTATTCAATGGAAGAATGACGAATCATATTAGTGCACTTCAAATTTATTAGCTCTTGAGTTGCAGTGTCAATCAAAATTTCTCAGGTTGGATCATAATTAAGTACTCAATGTTGTTTTGGGTCCAATTTGGGGAAAAGGAGGAGTTCTTGGTGACAATGGGATGATCAGGCTTTTCATAATGGAGCTCTGCTATACTTTTCAACATAGAAGCCATTCATTCTAGTGGAGGAGATATAGAGAAGCCTTTAATAAGGACCTTTCCAAGATCAATTTGGAGGAAAATCCATTTTCAAATCTTAAACATAGTTATAGATTCAAACAAGAGTATTCATTTTTCAAAACAGTTATTAATTCCCAAGAGATTGGAAACAAGATGACATTTTGACCATTTATTCTTCTATTAGACAAGGAAGAATTTATTAAATTTCCTTGG
Source organism: Pinus taeda (assembly GCA_000404065.3). NCBI lineage: Eukaryota > Viridiplantae > Streptophyta > Pinopsida > Pinales > Pinaceae > Pinus > Pinus taeda. Next base: position 144,915 of record APFE030716691.1, on the reverse strand, counting down.
CCCTTTGATCCAGTATTTGATGTAAATCTCTCGATTAGAAATGTAATAAGAGATGCAGTTTATATTAAGGAAAAGGGAAAAGTAGAGGGCTAGCTAATAATTATCTCTAAAAAACTCTCAATACAATCCTCACATATTTGAAATGGAAAAGGATAACTCCATCGTTATTTTTTTCTTTAGAAACTTTGCTAATTTCCATGGTTGAAGCATGTATTCATGCCTTGAAAGAAGCTCACAAATACTTTTGATACTGGTTGAAGCAAAGAAAATGTGAAAAGCTACACCCACATAGAGGTATGGAAAAAAAGTATGTGGAGCTTGTTGTCCCATACTCAAAACAAAGAATGGACAAAAGGTGAAAAAACCAAGTCAAAAGGTATGTGTAACTTTTGTCATGCAAATGTAGGTGTTAACTCCACACTCTACAAAGAAGGCTTTGTGGCGCAAGTGACACAAAGGTTTGCATGTAGAACTTTGGATTAAAAGGAGTGGAGCTTGATGCTACATGTCCACTATTACCCCACTTTCTGTATAAGTTACAAGAGATAAAAATAATGAGATATGGGAGATACAGAGTAGATGCTACTGTTATTGAAACTTAATAAAAAATATTACTATGTCTTCCTTGACATAAAAGAAACAGCTTCCATAAAATATTTTTTCTATGAACTTGATTTAAAATGAATCTCTTCCATTGACGCACCCAACCGCAAATAGAAATGATGCTGATGGGCCAATTTCATTTTAGAAATTCACAATTACTTTCAATTGTAAGATCTCCTATTTTCGATTCAGATTTCAGTTACAAGTAATGAAACAGGACTCGCCGATCAATCGTGATTAGTCACGAGTTGGAATCTGCTCGCTCTCCAAACGATCCGATATAAATATTTGTGAGTCTAACTCACACTGACCAAGTTTAACTCATGGTCGATGCAAGTTTAACTTGAGACTTATCGATTAAAGCAGATTCTTGTGATTGATTCCAATTTATTCGATTTTCAGCCTTGACTCGACAAGCACGAGTTTTTCAAGTTTAGGTATGCCGCATTGCTAAAAACTAAACGTCAGTCATTCCAAAATTTATTTCTCATTTCTCATTCCCAAAACTCATATGTCGAGACCTTCAGTAATCAATCACTACTCACTATTACATAGTCCCGACTCAATATCGGGGAACCACTAAGGTGAGCCTAAGTCCAGACTCCATATCGAGCAGTCGCCAATGTGTGCTCTATCCATACTCCATATCGACCCTCGGGAAGTCGTGCGTCACCTTCAATGTGTGTTACCTTTAGGCTTAGCCGCTTCACTATTTAGCAATCGAGGTACATTTGCACTTGGCTTAAATAATAGATATATTACTATATTGAAGTTTCAATGTCGTTTTCAATGGAAAGTTTCAAGTTTCACTGTTCAACAATCAAATGTTCGGCATATTCCTTTGGTTATGACTTTTCAACCCTATAAATGGGGCTTAAATATATTTTAAAAATGCATTAAGAATTTTTTTCATACCAACCATCAACCAAGTCATCAAGCATTCCTTCCTTGGTCGATGTCTTGCCGACTTCAAAGGCTTTAACCATGCATTCACAACTTTGGGTATTTTTGTTCTTCCAAATTCTATTATTGATGTATTGGTTCAGTTTTCTTATGCTAAATGAACTTGAAAATTCAAGATTACAATGCAATATATGTTGATAATATTTACTTTAGGTAGCATTTCCTCATATATACCTAATTGTGTTTCAAGGTCATAATGATATATTAGGTCGAAATGTGCTTCTGTTGCTGGACAGACTCCTCTTTGATCCTTAACAAAACCTCATATCCTTTAAAACCAACCCTCTTTTTTGTGAAGTTATATATGGCATTTTAGTTTTAATTTTTTATTGTATTTTACAAGAGCCAAATTAAATAGAAGGCACAACTCCAAATCTAAACAGAAGCCACAATTAAAACACAAGTCGAAAACAACAACAATGCTGAGGGAGGACTTTGCTTGGGCTTATTGTGACAAGATTCTTGGATACCCTAAGCTCCTTTATAAATTTTGCAAAACAAAATGTAGTGGAGGAATTTATAGATTCAAGTGCCACCTTGCACAAATACCTGGCCACGATATAGGTCTTTGCAAAAACGTTGATGAAAATGTCAAACACCAAGCAACCTTGGCCATTGATATGTTGAGTCAGCATAAGGCAAATAAAGAAAAGAAAAAAAAAAGAAATAGGAACTCCTAGAGTTGACAATTTTTCTTCCACTACCCCATTGTCATCTCCCTCTGTTGAATCCTCAATGTAGTTCCCAAGTTTCCCACACATGCCTCCAAGTCCAACTCAAACTCAAGGCCAAATGAATCCTCCTGCATTCAACATTGGAGGTGGAAACATAAACACCTTTTTTTTCTCCCCACACAAAACCCGGTTCCCAACCTACCTTAGATACCACTAGTTGGAAAAAAAATATCCATAGTCAGGCAAGGAAGGCCATTGCCAACTTTTGGTACTATTCTGACATACCTTTCCATTGTGCCATAAGTCCTTATTGGCAAGCTATGATTGATGTAGTTGTTGTTGCAGGTCCAGGATTCAAAGCTCCTTCACTAGAGAGCATTAGAACAAATTTTCTATTAGAAAGTGTTGAATATGCCATGCTTGTGCTATCTGATTTTTGTTCAACATGGGTAGAAACAAGGTGCACGATCATGAGTGATAGATGGACAAATCAGAGGAATATAACTTTAATAAATCTCCTTGTATCTTGTCCAGTAGGTACAATGTTTCTCAAATCAGTGGATGCATTAGACAAGGTTAAGACTACACAACTTATTTGTGAAATGATGGAGGAAGTCGTTCAAGAAGTGGGAGAAGAACATGTTGTACAAAGTTTCATTGACAATGCAGTTAATTATATGGCTGCTGGTAGACTTTTTGAGATTAGGCACCCCACTATTTTTTGGACCTATTTTGTTTCCCATTGTATAGATTTAATGCTTGAGGACATTGGTAAGCTTCATTGGATACATGAGGTTGTGGAGAAGGAAAAATCCATAACCAAATACCTATACAACCACATTATTGTCCTAAACACCATGAGAAAATACACTGAAGGTAAAGAAATTGTTCAACCTGTAGTGACTAGATTTCCAACAAATTTCATATCTTTGCAATTTTTGGTTGAGTAAAAGATAAATCTGAAGAGGATTTCCTTGGGACCTAAGTGGATGGAATCTAAGCATTCCAAGACCCTTGAAGGCATTGAAGTTGTTGCACTTGTGTTTAATGACGGTTTATGGAAATATGATGAAGAGATTATTGTTGTGATGGAGTCTCGTGTTAGAGTTCTCAGGTACTTCAAGTCTTTTAACCTTTTCATGTCTTAAATTTCATCTCAAGCTTCTTTTTATTTTCAATGTTTCATATTGATTTAAATTTAAAAGCTTGAACTTTCAGGATGGTTGATGGTGACAAACCTGTTATGGGTTACATTTATGAGGTGATGGATCTCACAAAGGAGGCCATCAAAAGAAGATATGGGGATGAGGAGGCAAAGTAATATGAGGGTGTGTTGGGGAGTGTCAATTGGTTCTAGTTGGCATGCCAAGGAGGGAGTGACAAGGTATGCTAAGAATGGGTAAGGCATGCCAGGGAATATTAGGGAACGTCAAGAAGTGCTATAGTGTGATAGGTAGTTCTGGGGTGTGCTAACATGTGCCAAATAGTGCCAAGGCATTCCAGGTGCTAAGAAATGCTAGGATGTGCAGGGTTCCAGAGTATGCAAATATGCATCAAGGAGTTTCAAGGCAACAAAAGGAATAACTAAGCTAAAATGAAAGGAAATGAACACATAAGAGGGTTAATAAGTTGGGACTTTATCTTTTTCAAAAGGGGAATTCTAGGCACACTAATAATATGTTCCAATACATGCCAAGTGCTAATGTGTGCCAAGTTCTAATTTTTGTCAATGAAATATTATGCTAAGGAGTTCCAGGGCATGTTAGGGACTACAAAGAATGCCAACACATGATAGGGGAGTGCTATGTTATGCTATGGCATGCTAACATGTGCTTTGGCATCCTACTCATGGTAAGATGTTCTAGGTACAAAGATGTTACAGGTACAAACATGTTCCAAGACATGCGAGGTGCCAAGGAATGTTAGTGTATTGTTCCAAAGCATGTTAAGGTGTTCCATGAGTGTTGAGGAGTGCTAGGTCTCTCTCATTAATAGAATTGACAGAGCTTGGTTATGTATTAAATATTATAGTTCCTACACACACTAGTGGAACTTTATTTAAAGGAAATTTGCTAGATAATAAACCTAATAGAGATGAATCATGTGTTGACTCATAGGAAGACTATATTCTTATGACTTGAGGGAAATTATACACACTAATTACTTCTTAACAAATTGACTAGCTATGATAACCACTATGACCTTGGACGCATAATGAAAAAGACTCCACAACAATGGTCTTAAATCATTGTATTTTGACAAAAAATATAGTAACAAGCACATAGCGTCATCAAAAACTCATTGGAATGATCAATGATGACGAACATTTTTTTACCATCACCAAAAGTAACCCAAAATAACATTGGTGAGGGTCAATAAAAGATCATCACTCAAAGTTTCACCAAAGAGAGAATTAGTGATGGGCCTTTAACGACCCTCACCAAAAGTGTCACCAAAGAGAGAATTAGTGATGGGAAATTAACGACCCTCACCAAAAGTGTCATTGAAAATGGCTTTGGTGACAAACCTTAAAGGACCATCACTATATACACCTACAAAAATGATTTTTTAAAGACCGTCACCATACGCGACATTGGTGATGGACCTTAAAGGTTCGTCACAGGCATGAAGTGTCATTAAAAACTAATTGGAATGATAAATGATGACAAACATTTATTGACCGTCACCAAAAGTAACCAAAAAGATCATTTGTGACGGTTAATAAACGATCGTCACTAGAAGTGTCACCAAAGAGAGAATTAGTGATGGGCCTTTAACGACCCTCACCAAAAGTGTCACCAAAGAGAGAATTAGTGACGAGCCTTTAACGACCCTCACCAAAAGTGTCATTGAAAATGGCTTTGGTGACAAACTGTAAACGACCATCACTATATAGACTTACAACAATGATTTTTTAAATATTGTCACCAAATGCAACATTGGTGACGAACCTTAAAGGTCCATCACAAGAATGACCCTCACCAATGACCTTTTTTCTTGTAGTGAAGAAGTATGCAAGGGATGTTCTTTGGGGAAGAATACAAGGAAATGTTTTTAGTGATTCAAGGTATAAATAAATATTAGACCTCATTAATTATGATGTGTGTGGACCAATTGAAAATAAATCTCTCGGAAGCCATCTATATTATGTGACCTTCATTGATTATTATTATAGGAAGACTTGTATTTATATTCTCAAAACTAAGGATGAAGTCTTTGAAAAATTCAAAAATTTCAAATCGGAAGTAGAGAACTTGACAGAAAGAAAGATAAATACTTTAGATATGAAAATAGTGGTGAATATACATCTAAGTAACTCATAGCCTTCTGCAACGAAGCAGATATTCAGAGGGAGCTCATAGTTCCCTATAATCCTGAAAAAAATGGAGTAGTGGAAAGGAAGAATATGGTCATTCTTAGACCCTTATTGGGCTTTTGTATCATGTCAAGAAAATTATTTTTGAGTAAAAACAAGTATTTTTCACCTCCTTGCCAAGTCGGTTCTACCTTGATGAAGTTAGCCCAGATTGGGACTATTCGACCCTGTGGAAGAAGGATAAATAGAAGGAGCTCAACCCATTTGGCATCCATCCTCAACAAGTTTGATCTGCAATGAAAGAAGAAGAAAAAGAGTCTCAAGTCAAGGAGAAAGAAGGATAAATCAAAGAATACCAAAATCAAAGTTTGTAGGAATCTGTCTCTCACACGTGTGATTTTTCTAGGGTTTTTGGGCAAGTTTCAAGGGCTGAAATTTTTTCAGTAATTGTAGGTCTAAAATTCTGAGTTGTAGGGGGGGAATTTCCAGATTGAAGTCATTTTGAAGGAGTTGACTATTGTTGACTGAGGCAGAGTTTGTCTACTTGGAAAGAGGGTTGACTTGTTGATTGGAGGAAGTCTTTGTCTTAGTCAAAAGCTCTTGGATTGTATCACTTTGAGTTTATTCTATTATTGAAGAAGAGTTGATTGATTTTCCCCCTTGAAGAGGGGTTTTGGCTTGGCTGAGTGCCTACATCTTGTGTCTCTTTTTCTTGTGATCTTCATACATTTTTGATTTGGTAATAGCTTGATGAAAGATAATATAATAAAGAAGTAAAGAAGCCAACATATATCACAAGTAATTATAAAGAAAATAATAAAAAGCCATAGTTACTACATGCATTAATTTCTCAACAATATCCTAGAGCCATCAAATAGTACTCCATTTTGTTTCTCCATGACACATAATTTGTTCCATATAATAATGTAGTTTTTCCAACTTGATTTAATTCTGATTTCATGACTAAGGAGGAGATATCTTCAAAAATATTGGAGTCTTTCCTTCTTGATTTTCCATTTGTGTTCCTAGGATCTACCTTCTAGCTATTAGGTTGTGCTTCATGGAACTGAATATGATACCAATTGTTGGAAATACTAGGGGGGTGAATCAATATTTCTTTAAATTGTTAATTAGCCAGTTAATATTTTTCTTTGCTTAGAATCAAAATAAAGAAAAACACAGAAATAATAAAAATTAATTTTATTAATAAAGTGAGGAATCCAATCCTCTTCAACCTATACAAGAAAATATCCAACTTCTTCAAGGCTCTAACCTTGAATGAGGAATCCAATACTCAAATACCAATTTAGGCTCCAACCTTGTATGAGGACTTTGTAGATTTTTACTTGTAGATTCAAGCCATATGTAATATTTTAGAACAAAAGACTTGAATCTACTCTACTCATCAGTAGAAACAAAAATTGATCAATGAAAACACTAAGTAGAAAAGGAAGAATTTCAATCACGCATAATGCAATATTTTTTTGGGGAAAGCAACTACTCAAAACCCTGGCTATCTATATTGCATTAACCAGAAGATCCGAGAAGAAAATACAATGCTTGTTCAACCCGAACAATCTCTTTACAAGTACAATCTATCCCATTGCTTCAAAAACCAACTCAAGCCAACACTTAGCGAAATCTGTTGCTTTCCAGGCCCCTACTTCCTTGCGCAATCCCTAAGGGAATTAGCCCATATTTAATTGGGAAAATCTTTCACCACAACTGTGAAATCCATCATAGGCATTTTTCTGATTGCATGCACCATATGTACAACTTGGAAAATTATACAACTAATTGTACATTGTCCTTGAACTCTAATCTCAACTAGATATTCCTCTGAACTGACATGCATGAGCGTTTTTGAGTGATTTATCAGTTATCTGATTTATCACTGCATGTTAATTAAATCCAATTTAATTCACTTGACCACTCACTAGTTCCTCCAACAATTAGTATTGGTTTAACTAAATTTAACTCATTTAAACCTAATTAAATAATTACAATTCAATAATAACTCAACCTAGGCCCCTAAAATTTATGGATCACTCTACATGACTCGAGATAGACTTCCAACTCGAATTTACTAAGCCAACTAAGTCAAATTAACTTAGTTACATGTTACAAGTTGCTATGAGAATATAATTACAATTTAATTCAAAGACACATTAAATTAGGATTTTCTTGTTGCTATTTTTAACAAAATCCAATCATATAAATCCAGGCTCCTACTTGACCCCTCATAAGGCTACAACCTTGAAAAAATATTTTCCAAAAATATATCAAAATAATTATTTAAGACGTCATCTAAGTGGATTCAATGCTTCTCCAAAATGTTCTCCTAAATCTACTTCAACAAATGTTTGTAAAGGGTTGCTCCATGATCTCTAACAGCTACTCAATAGTTCTTCAAGAGACTAACCTGGGGTCACTCCAAGGACTTCTTCATAAATACTTCAATGGTTAATTTTAAGGATTACATCAAGGTATTCATCAATGTTGGTCTTAATTCTTCATATATGTCTTCAAGTGTTGGACCAAAATATGCTTCAAGAGTTCTTTCAAAAATGTCTTCAAAAATTGCTTTAAAATTGCTTCAATGTATGGTCTCAATATAATGGTTCTTGGATAAAATTCTCCCCAAATATTTGCTTAGATGTTCCATGTTACAAGTACTTATAGCAGGTACATTCTTTAGGTTGCTCCAAATTCCGAGACTCTAAATAACTTATAAAAGTAACTAACAATTTGTCCTAAAAAATGCTTCAATTTCACTTTAAAAGTCTCTTCAAAAGTTTCTTTAAGACAAGTCAAGATCAGAAGTTATACCTAATCCAATTATGAGTTATGTTCAACAAACAAACTCGAGTTTTGATTCTTATCACAGGTCCAAACACTATTCCATGGTTTCTATAGGCCAAATTTTGTTCATGTACAAGGGTCAAGATCTATGAAGATAGTATGAGTCAACTATAGGTCATTTTAGGGTCAATTCTTGAGGTAAGATAGGTTGAGCTTTTTCCTCAATAGAGGTCAAGGTCTATCTAAAAAAAAAAATCTTCCAAAGCACTGAAATTTGTATGCTCTTAACCTGCAAGACGATACCAGAATACCAAATATGCGAAGAAATATACCCAGAACATAGAATAGTGAGTAACAACAGCAAGTATTTTATTATTCAGAAAGAAATGTTCACTTGCCTCTTCGAGGGGGCAACCTCCAATAGAGCAGAGCTCGATGACAAAATAAGACACGATGCTCCTCGCAAGGAGTCTCTATCCTTTATATATGAATCATACATGCAATACCATGGATCAATACCATGGTTCTTATTAATACCATCTATCTAATACCATGGCCCATTTGCAACTAACTGTGGTCACGTCATTAAATGCGGGTTAACCACTTACAATTATTAATATGAGCTTTATTGACTCTTTACTTAACTATAACTATAACTTGATCCTACTACATAAATAAGGGGGTTAGGGTGGGACCCTAACATGCCCTCCCGCTTAAGAATAGCCTTGTCCTCAAGGTTGAAGCTGTGGAAACTGCTGAAGAATAGTGGTTGGTTCCCAGGTTGCATCTTCCAGAGAGGTGTCTTTCCACTTGATGAGGACTTCCTTGATCATGCAGCCACGCAGGTGCCATTCTCGTGTGTCTAGGACCTATTCAGGTTGGAGCTAGATTGACCCTTCTTCATCCAATTCAGGTAGACTGGTTTGAATTCTGCAATTGTTCCCAATCACTTTCTTGAGGCATGAGACATGGAAAACTGAAAGGATTTTTGTAGTGGGTGGCAAAGCTAGCTTGTAGGCCACTTGTCTAATGCACTGAAGTACTTGATATGGTCCGTAGAATTTTGGAGATAGTTTCTGACAACCCTTGTCTTTGAGTGATGTTTGCTTATATGGCTGTAGCCTCAAAAATACCTGATCGCTTTCTTGAAATTGGTGCTCTGAGTGATGCTAATCTACCTGTTTCTTCATGCAGTTTTGAGCTTGATGAAGATTCTCTCTAAGATGGGCGAGCATGGTTGTGCAGTTTTGTCGGAGTTGATCCACTGCTTGTACCTTTGAGCACCCCTTGATATAAGAAGTAGGGGAAGGAGGGAGTTGACCATAAACTGCTTCATAGGGAGTCACTTTGGTGGTGGCATGATAGTTGGTGTTATACCACCATTTAGCCAGAGGTAACCACTAAACCCACAGATGTTGCTTTTCTGAAGTGAAACACCTAAGGTAGGTTTCCAGATATTTGTTGACGGCTTCAGTTTGACCATTTGTTTGTGGATGATAGGAAGTGTTGAGTTTTAGATGGGTGCCTTGTAGCCTGAAGAGTTCCTGCCAAAAATTACTGGTGAAGATCGGGTCATGATCAGACACAATAGAAGTGGGCATGCCATGCAATTTGAAGATCTGATCCATGAAAGATTGAGCGACCAAAGTTGGTGTAAAAGGGTGGGGTAGGGCGCAAAAATGAGCATACTTAGAAAGTAGGTCCATAACCACCATGATGACTGACTTGTTTCCTGACTTTGGAAGACCTGTAATGAAATCCATAGAAACCTCCATCCGTATTGATGTCGGGATGGGCAATGGTTGTAATGTGCCTGGTGCTTTGACTATCTCCCCTTTATGGCATTGATAGACATCACATTTAGCTACAAAAGTAAGGATGTCCTTTTTCATTGCCTATCCAAAAAAATGATCTTCTAGTGCGAGCATATGTCTTCTTAACGCCTGAATGTCCTGCAATGGGGGATGAGTGCAATTCCGCCAAAATGCGGCTTTTGAGGGTGGATGTTGGTGATATTATGACTCTTTCCTTGTACCAAAGAATCTCATCCTACCACGAGTAGCCCTTGGTGGAATTTGGATCCGCTTGCAATTGAGTAATGAGTTGGGAGAGCCAGGGATGTGAAAACCATTCCCTGTGAGCCTCTTCAATCCATTCTGGAATGGGAAGGGAAATTGCGAGCAGGGTACTTTCTCCTCAAATTGGCAAGATAATGCATCTGCTACAATATTTTCATTGCCCTTTCTTGTTAAATGATCTCATGATCATTATCCCAGCATTTTGGCGAGCCATTTATTTTGTTGTGGGGAGGATAGCATGCTTTCCAAAAAATATTTAAGATTGTGATGGTCTGTGCGGATTTGGAAACTTCGCCCCTAATAAGTAAGGTTGTCAGGTATCTACTGCATGGTAAGATGGCCATTCATTTTCCTTCTCATAGGTTAGATTGTCCTAGATTCTTCCCACTTAGTTGTTGGCTTGTGAAGGCCAAGGGTCGACCTTCCTACATTAAGACCACCCCAATACCCGTACCCAAAGCATCACATTCAATGACAAAAGATTTGGTGAAGTCGGGTAGTGCTAAGACTGGAGTGGAACACATGGCATTTTTGAGAGCTGTAAATGCCTGTTGTGCTTCATCATTCCAGAAGAATGAATTTTTCTTGAGGAGTTGAGTGAGGGGCTTCGCAATGCGACCATAATTGTGGAAAAATTTGCAATAATAGCATGTGAGACCCAAAAATCCTCTCAGGTTCTTCAAGGTCTTAGGTTGAGGCCAATCCTGCATTGCTTGGATCTTTTTGGGGTCCACCTTAACACCTTCACGCTCCACAATGTGGCCCAAATACTCAATTTCTTCCATGCCAAAAGAACACTTGGACATCTTAACAAATAATTTATGCTTGTGGAGCAGTTGCAAGAGCAGATCTACATGCTGAAGATGTGCGGCCCAAGTGCAACTGTAGATGAGGATGTCATCGAAGAAAACAAGGACAAATTTCCTGAGATATGGTTTGAGAAGGTGGTTCATAAGGCTCTGAAAAGTAGTTGGGGCATTACAAAGACCGAATGGCATGACCAGGAACTCATAATGGCCTTCATGAGTTCTAAAAGTAGTCTTTGGAATGTCGACTTCCTTCATGCGAATTTGGTGGTAGCCTGAGCGAAGATCTAGCTTAGTGAAGAATTGAGCCCCATTGAGTTCATCCATCAAATCATCAACAATCGGGATGGGAAATTTATCTTTGACTGTCAACTTATTGAGGGCCCTGAAGTCTGGACACATACACTATTCCCCATCTTCCTTGAGCACCATGACCACTGGTGATGAATAAGGACTAATGCTGGGACGAATGACACCTGCTTCTAAAAGTTCCTTGATTATTTTTTCTATTTCATTCTTTTGGGTGAACGAATATCTATATGGGCACACATTTGGTGGTTGGGCCCCTGGAACCAAGGTGATGTTATGATCATGTTCCCCTCTCGAGGGTGGAAGCTCATGAGGCTTGTCAAAGACTAGCAGATGGTTATTTAAAATCTGTTGCATCTCAAGATGAATCGGCAGAGAATTGGGTTCGACAGCCTAGATGGAATTAAATTGAGCTATAACTCCATGATGGCCCTTTTTTAACAATTTTTCCATCCTATGTGAGCTGATGATAGTGGGAGCTCCCGCCTGGAGTCTGCAGAGGGTACGTGTGGAGTTGTTCTGCTTAAAGCTCATATATAACTCCTGGAAATCCATTATGATTGGCCCAAGAGTGCGAAGCCATTCAACACTGAGGACAATGTCGCAACCTCCCATGTGTATGGCAAACATGTGGGTCTTCAACTGATAATCCCCCATTTGAAGTTTGACATTTTCACAGTAGCCTTCACATTTCATTATTCCCCCATCCGCAATTTGGACTTGGAAGTTAGAAACTACTCGTACAAAACAATGCACTGCTTCTGCGACTCTTTGATGGATGAAATTATGTGTACTTCCACTATCAATCAAGACTACTACTGGGCGATGCTTAATAAAACCTCTGATTTTGAGAGTTTGAGGTGAAGAAATCCCTGCCAAAGCATGTAGCGAAATAACTGGTTCATCAGGGACCTTTTCCTTCTGGTTGTCCTCTTCTACTTCCTCAGGTTCCTCAAGTGGTGGGGCTTCCTCCGATGAGATGTAATTAGTGGCATCAATTTGAAAGAATTTGGGCTCCTTACATTTATGACCTGGGGAGTATTTTTCATCACAGTAGTAACATAATCCCTGTTTTCTTCTTTCGGCCATTTCTACAGGTGACACCTTTTGAACCTTAAGTGTTTGAGTCATGCTGTGAGCCTATGGGGTGTGACCCTTGGCGGTGAAAATTGGGCGAATGGACTGGGCCACTAACACACGTTCCATGTTACGAGCTACCTTGAAAGCCTCCGACCATGTGGGAGGATGGTGCAGTCGGACGTGGGCTTGTATGGCCTCTTTAAGACCATTGATAAAACATTCCATGTAGAACGCATCTGGGAGACCCCTAGTGTAGAAAGCTAAGGCTTCAAAGGCTGTAACATATTCATCCACTATGCCAGTCTGTCGAAGCTTATTGATATGACCCAAAAAAGTAGAGTCATGGTCAAAGCACTCTGTAAGAGATTTTTTGAAGGTGTCCCAAGTCAAAAAACTTCCATTGCAATGTTGATGCCATTGCCACCATTGCCATCTTTCATTGTCCAAGTACATGCTCCCCACCATAAGCTAAGTCTCATTATCTAAGATGTAATTCAGATTGAAATACTGCTCCATTTGTGCTACCCATGATGCCGAGTGAGAACCATCAAATTTATGCATATCTAGCTTGGGAGGTCGCGGACGGGATTGTTGGTGGGTGCCCCAGAGGTGAAGAGAGTGGCTAGACTCACCCTCACTGTGTTCATTGCCAATATACACCTCCTCGTGGGCTTTCACCTTGCCCTTAGAGAGTGTGTTAGTTAGTTTGTCAAGCTAATATTGGAGGTCTTTCAAGGATTATTAAATTTTGTCGATCTTCTCATTGGCCATAGCTTGAGCTCTAGTTTCTACCATGCACCGATCCAATGTACTTGAAATTTGGGACCGCCCAAATTTTTTTTTTTCACTAACAATTGAATGGTACCACCTTGCTTAGCTCGTCATCCTGATTCTTATGGGCTAGATCACCAATATGCGCCCCGGGGGGTCTCAGAATTTTTTTTTTCTTTTTCTCTGAAAACTCCTAACGAAGTTTTACTCCTTGCTTAGGAATATTGCAATAGCCGAATCCTCAAAATGTCAATGTTTCCAAAATTCCTGCGAAAATCACGCCCCGGTATAGGAACCCCACACAACTACTCAAATCTGGTGGATCTGAGAGATCTGAATGGTTGATCAGATAGCTCTAAGCGACGGAATAGATTTCTATTGTGGATCTAATGGATCTAATAGATCGAAATGGCTGGTCTACTAACTTGGAACGGTGGGACTGATGTCTGCTACTGCTGCAAACCCCACTTGTGAGATCTGATTTGGCAGAGATTATGCGTGATCCCAAGATAGAAAAGGGAACTATGGTCTCGAGGACTGTCAGGTGCTATAGATCGCAATATACGTAAGGGTCTGACAGTAGTACTCAACCCAATGTTTCAGGGCTCTAACTAAGGAGGATTAACCATACCCTTAACCGTACAACCCAACTAGCCTATCATACGAGCAAGTAATCTCTCCGAGTGTTGTTCTTGGTGTACTGTAGCAGTAAGACCGTCGACGGTTTATCTATGGCGAGGTTTCAAAGGAGCTAGGGGGCTTCCGATATACTCAGAGGGTACTTGGAAGACAGTCTGTGCATAGTTCTGTCTAATGCGCTACTACTCAAAGGGGTACCCACAGGGGCTACAAGGCAGTCCAATAAACGTGACCACCTCTTGTATTTCCTGCGTGCATGCCTCCCCAAATCCGCAAATTTATGCGCTTAATGACAGATCCCATGGTTTAAAGACACCGGAACATGTCTCTAGCCAAAAAAAAATTTGCTTAGAAATGGAGATCCCACCTGCCTTGGAAAGTGATCTGATACCACTTGTTATGCTCTTAACTTGCAAGACGATACCAGAATACCGAATATGCGAAGAAATATACCCAGAGCATAGAATAGTGAGTAACAATAGCAAGTATTTTATTATTCAGAAAGCACTGTTCACTTGCCTCTTCGAGGGGGCAACCTCCAATAGAGCAGAGCTCGATGACAAAATAAGACACGATGATCCTCGCAGGGAGTCTCTATCCTTTATATATGACTCATACATGCAATACCATGGATCAATACCATGGTTCTTATTAATACCATCTATCTAATACCATGGTCCATTTGCAACTAACTGTGGTCCCATCATTAAATTCCGGTTAACCACTTACAATTATCAATATGGGCTTTATTGACTCTTTACTTAACTATAACTATAACTCGATCCTACTACATAAATAAGGGGGTTAGGGTAGGACCCTAACAGAAATATATGCCACAAGATAGTTGAGTTTTTCAACAATGAATGGTTTCAAAATGCTTCAAATATTGGCCACGCAATCCTTCAATAACTCTCAAAACATAATAGAGATAATACCACATAAATATTTCTTCAAATTGTTGTTAGGTTCATGAGATATGAAACTTGTCCTCTTCTCCACAGGTTTGAGTTGTCTCTTCCTTTCTTGGTCAAGTTCTCTTTCTTCACCGAATTAGGTGCCAAATGGGGAAGACGAGTTGCTTATTTATACTAGTTCAATCCATAGTAAATCGTCATCACTATAGGACGAGGTTGACTTATGTTTAGTTTGAGACTACTTATTCTAAGCATAACCAAATCAGATTCCTTCCCTTTTAATCTTCAAAGACTATTTCAAGGCCTCCACAATCAAGCCTCTGCTTATCTACAAATGATTGCAAGTTTTTCCTTGCTCAATATTTTGTAAACCAAATTCAAACAATTAAAAACCAATGTCTTATAACACCCAATAGTAATCCTCATTATGATCATGGTATCCTCTTGAATGGAGAGTGTGAAATTTTATATGTAATTTCATAGGATTGCATTCATCTATTCCTTTGTAAGCCTGTAGTCTCTTTGTGTACTAGTGGTTGGATGATTTTGTTGCAGTACCTTCAAACTGTAACACAACACGAAGCTCTCGACAACATGTAAGATAGAAGCCATACACACAAAGTACACAACTTTGGTGAAGACCTATGATAGATATGTTATAGTTATCAAAGTAAACACATTCATCTAAATTCACAATAGCCTTGGGAATCTCCAAGCTCTATGCTTGTGCTTGGTTTCCTTGAATAATA
Organism: Pinus taeda; assembly: GCA_000404065.3. Classification (NCBI taxonomy): domain Eukaryota; kingdom Viridiplantae; phylum Streptophyta; class Pinopsida; order Pinales; family Pinaceae; genus Pinus; species Pinus taeda. The sequence continues at coordinate 129,211 of APFE030716691.1, read as the reverse complement.
TCTTCTACTTCTTTCTCCAACATTTGCTCTTTTTGAATTCTAGATAGGCACTTCAAATTAGGTATTGGTGATAATTAACCCTATCATATTTACTCAATGCATAATCCTTTCATTTGGTCCATAAATGACAACAATGACGACATCTCAACAACAACTTCACTTATGTATCTAGTGAACACATGGCTAAACACATGTTTTGTAGTTAATTAAGCCAATTTATGGTCGAGCCTACTAGAGTGCATCGGGTTGCTTCCAAGCATGTATTGAGGTATCCTAGGGGGACAATAAAGTATATATTGTGGTATAGATTGGTTTATGGGGTGACACTTGAGGGCTTCATTGATACAGTTTAGTTAAGGAGTTCCACAGACAAGAAGAGCACTTCGGGTTACACATTCAGTTTTGGATCAACAATTGCTTCTTGTTTAAGCCAGAAGCAAATATCACTTGCATTGAGATTAGTAGAGGCCAAGTACATGGTTGCCAATTTGGCAGCATGCGAGACCATTTGGTTAAGGAAGTTGCTCATAGGATTGTTTGTAAAAGTTTTGGATCCCACCATGATCCATTGTGACAATCAAAATCACATCAAACTTTATGAGAATATAGTGTTTCAGTATCGCTCAAAGCACATCATGATTCAATATCATCACATCTGAGACATTGTTCAAAGAGGTATAGTTAGACTCTAGTACATATTGACAAAGGAGCAGACAATAAACATTTTGACCAAGGCATTTCCAAGGAGAAAATTTTCTTACCTCATAGAGAAGTTGGGTGTAGTGTAGAACACCTTTCCATCTAAGAGGGAGTATTGATTAGAGTAGAGAAGTAAGGGTTCTACTTTCCTAGGTGTCGTAACTAGTAGAGGGACCCATAATTCAACCACTTAGCAAAATATTAATTTATTTAACTATTTCATGTTAAATTTTTCTTAGGGATATATTGTTATTTTCTTTGATAACTGCATTTCAACATTTTCATATTAAATTCACCCCATAGCATCATAACATTATTCATATTTACATCATTATTCAACAACATATGCAACTATATAGAAAGAACAATATCATCATAAATGTAGGTGAATATAAGGGAACAATAAAAGAAAAGAATTCACACATAAAGACACTAGGATTGATTAGAGACCAAGGAAAAATCCACTATGAGGAAAACCCTTTCAAATTCTTCCTCTTATTAGATTTTCATTGAATGATTCAACAAAAGAGAGTACAATGATCCATATCTTCATTCATATAACTATTCAGCAAAATCAACTAAACAATTTCATGAGATAAACCCAACAATGCTAATAATCAAAACCCTGATTCAGAAGCTTGTGATCAACTATCATTGTCTGTGGTCAATTGTTGAACTTTGTAGACAATTGTAAAATTCAACCCTTAGGTCCCAACTGCATGCAGATAGTGTTGTGCGTGCAATTGGAACCCTTCAAATGCACGCATAGGCCAGCATGCCTATGGTTATAGTTGAAAAATGCATGTGTCATGCTGCGATCAGAAACCAAAAACCCTAGACATGTGAAAGATTCATTCTCTGCAATCTTGGACTTGTGCGAGCAAACTTTCTACGAACTATCTTAGACCTATGGAAGCCAAACCAAAGAAAGAAGAAGAATGATAACAATGATTATGTCTAAATGAGTTTGAGGTCACTTGTATTTATATGCTTTGAAGGGTGTCCAATTTGCTTTAGGGATGACCTGATCAAATATGCAAATGTGGGATTTAATTCAAAATACACTTTCCCTTGTCCAACTTGAGTGCTTCAATAGTCAAAATTGGTCCTCTCGAAGAGGGATCTCGTGTCATGGTTGGAATTTGTCATTGAGCTTCAAAATTAATACTCCATATCAGCTAAGGATAAATTCCAACTGCATCATGTAATCATTGCAAGTATCATGTCAGCAAATAATATCCAATCTCAAGTATCTTGTCATCAAATGTCGTCACTGCTCATATCTCCTCATCTATGCTTATCTCTTGATTGTCTTTACTCATAAGCTAAACATTTTAGAATATAAAAGAAGAATAATTTAACATCAAATAGGATCCCAAGCTACCACCCTATATCCATCGGGGATCCACTGGAATCACTACCAACGAGGAACCCAATGCTACTACCCTAGAAACATCAACGGGGAACCAAATATACAACCCACATCAACATCATAGAGCCTAGCTCAATTTGAAACAAAATCACGGAGCACATATCAACTTGAATCCACGTTGAGGTGCTTAGTCTCAACCCAGAACTGCATAGGGGAGCACATCTCAACCCAGAATCACATTGGGGAGCACATATCAACCCAAAATCTCATGGGGGAGCAAACATCTTCCACCCCATATTGAGAAATATGAGTCATTGCATAGGGGAGCGCATCGAAACCCATCTTATTGACCATTTATATTCCTATCAATGACCCTCAATAGTCATGTGGTAGAACATCTACATCATAATCAGTTTGGGTTGTAGACCCCCAAGTATAATATCAACTTGTTGGCCAAATAGAGAGCGATATTCCCAACAAGCCTTGCTTGTGGGTATGATGCCAACTTGGGTCTACTCTGCAAAGACCAAGATAGGGGAACACCATCTCTAACTATATGGGTAATAGATATGGGAGCAACATCTATGACCCTATTGTCGAGAGATCCCTCGACCTCGAGAGCCCTCCATCTCAATTCCTCACCTTGGGAGCTTAGAGATTGGGGGAAGAGTCAGATCAATGTTCTTGATCAATCATTCTCTCTATAGATCAGAAACATATCATCATGCTCATATCTAGTATCAGCTTGAATAACTCACTGAAGAGTTCAATCATCATGTCTCAAAAGCAACATTATTTTGTTCATATAGGACATTAAATCAAATATTATATTAGAATAAAATATGTATCATAAAAATGATACATTATTCATACTCCCTCTCACGAGGGTGGAAACCATAAGCCTAAGCTTATCTCATACAACAACATAGACTAGATATATTACAGTCCCAGCAATATACAATATTTTTTGCCAATTGGATCCCACTCTTTGTCATCACAATGTGTCCCTATCATATCCAAAACCTACTCAAACATATCTCCAAAGAGCTTCTTCAGCCTTCCTGACAACTAACTATGTTAGCAACATCATATTCAACCTCGGTCTTCCTTAAAGCTACGGACTTCTCATCCAAAAATATCATGGAAGATATCATACTAAGGAAGCACCCAGATGTGCTCATCTCATCAATAATGATCACAAGAAACATCCATCCAGTCAAATATCATACTAAAAAATCATCATCCCATGAAAATATCTTGAAGTGTGCTTGACAACAACTCAATGTGTATGAAGCGACTCAATCATGAATTCGTTTAGTTTCACATGGAATATCAATGCTTTAATCAACTATTAGTTTCCAAGATAGGTTCAACAATATCCCTTCATAACTACTTGAAATTCAATCAGAGTGTCCAAGTATTTGCATTTCCATTTTCCAAATACTCTTCAATAGATTCATGATATAACTTTTCTTTTCCTTTTTATTTTCTAAATTTCAGAAATTAAGTCATCGCGGTTCATCATTTTGAACTTTAGAGGCCAACTCCCTCTTACTTTGGTCACAAGAGGCTCATTAACTACCATCAATATACCATCAATATATAAAACCGAAAACAAAGTCATACCTTGGACTACTTTTGAAGTAGAGGTTTGGATTTGCACATCTTCTTGGATTCACGAGGTAATTGTCAATGCAGACATACCAGGCTCAAGGAGCTTACTTCATACAATTCTTTCTACAAACATAAAACTTGACCAAACCAATATGCTCAACTTTACATAAATCAATATTGTGGAATCAAATCAACTAATTCATCTTATCAAGCCTTAGAAGCCAAATCAAAACTAATATAAAAGTTTTTGTCAATATCGTTGTGACACACTCTTCTGACCAGGAGTCAAGTAGAGCTCACATCAAAAAACTATTGTTATGTCAACAATTTTTATTTACCAATTTTTATAAAACCATCCTCATGATCATAATATAAATCATTTATGTCACTAGATGAAAATGTATATACCAAGGATTAATATAAGTTTCATCCATTCATTATGATATCATTGCATATTGAATCACAACATTTTTATACTACAACTAATGTTCCCAATCTAATTAAGTCAATACATAATTGATGCCAACATTAATCATTGAAAGTCAGTATGCCCACATAGCACTGTCATCAAGGACAATCATCAGTCATTAAGTACTAAATCATATCAAAACTCTTAACTCATTATCATTGTGAATTCAAACAATCAATAATCTAAAACATATATATGAACATTCAAGCATCATGTCAAAGTTATAAATCATCATCAATCATCAAGCCAATATTCTCTCTAAGTCAATCCAACAAGCCAAATCTTGCCAAACCCTTGAAATTATTATCATATACTGTCATATACTAACTTCAATGACTAAATTAAAATAACATACTAATATGCATATTTTGGTCCCTTCCAAACACAAGTTTAGTCAACACATTCACATTCTCTATAGTAGGTAAAACATTCAAACTTCCCTACTCACAGGACTTTCTATTGTCTGCTCCATGTCTGTAGGACTGTCATACTCCAGTACACTTCTAATTTTATGCACGAGGATTCAGATTTTGTGACCTACAGGCATAACCGCGCCCATAGGACTTCTTCCATGCAGCTGTGAGACTTATAACCACATTTATAAGCTTTCTTCCATGTATTTGGGGCTTAGAATAAGGGAAACCCACTCTTCTCAGACCAAAACTTGCCGCAGACCAACAATATCAGATATTTGTTTATTCATGTCCAAAAATATTACTTCAACAATAAAGAATATTATATACATTTAATGCAAATGATAATGGGTGTAGGGATCTTATGAAGATTCTCCCTCTTAATGGGAATCCACTTTAGACATCATCAATCAAAACATCCTATCTATCGTAATATTTTCATGCATCAACAGAACTGTTAGATCACGCAGTCAAACTATATCATATATTCATCATGGTTGTAACATTTTAGCATCAACTACTTCATCATCACATAGGAACATGACATCAATTTTTTATTATGAAGAGTTAGAGTCATATGATTAGGGAAGTTGATAGGGGTATCATCATACTTCAAAGATTACAATCACTACATAACTTCTTTATCATTAACCATCAAGATAGAGCATCCAATTTTACCATATGTCATAATTACTAAGCTAACCAAGGTCAACAAGAAGATCTTAAATAACAATATTATCATTACACTTCTATCACCATGGTTATCATGCTTATCTCAAGTATTAACAATCAAATCAAGCTACCATGTATAAAAAAAATGACCTAGCCTTACTTTGAAATCCGTCATGAATAATATGTGAGATGATTTTCCAAATATCAAGTATACCGATATATCAAAAATCAATGTTTCTAAGTAGCTTTGTCCTGACTTAGATACAATGTAAGATACTTGTCCAATACTAAGTGCACCATCTCATCATAAGTACCACCAATCAAACTTACTTTCATATGCATGCATGAGCCATTTGAGAAGGTGGTATTCATCATACCTAAGGGCTTACCTTGTCATCCAATATTGCAGTTGAAACATAACATTGAAATAATATACCATACATTCCTTGTAGTATTCAGATACCTGCGTATCCTTTTATTTGGCATTGGAAGCAAGAGCACTTTGTCAACTCCCTTGTCATGGGAAATTGTAGTTGTTCTCTTCCTATTCTAGCCATATTTTCCTGCATCTCAGATTATCCTCAAGAAGGATCCACTTATCACATCTATCAAGAGGTTAGAAGTATACAAATATTCACATATACATGCATGAAATATAAGTAATGATCTAGAAAAAATCAAAGACATAAATGATTAACATAAATTGATAAAGTACTTATCTTCAGTGAGAGGTAATTATCTCCCTCTTGAACCAACCTTCAAGAGTCGTGACTATCCATCAACCATATAACATTGTTACCATCAATATATTCATCAACTTCATCAATAACCAAAGCCTAATTGAGATTGTCTCATATAGGGCTACATCAAACCCATCACAAGTGCTTGAACATATTTACATTGATCATGCTAAGGTTTCTAGATTGCATATCTCAAATTGTTGTCATAATCTAGGGTTTATTCCATACCCTAACCTCATAATATCCATCAAACACTAATACACAAATTTCATAGGGTTTCCATCAAACCCTAACATTCTTTGAGGTCTCCACCATCTTCTCTTGCTTCCATCAATGGTGTCTTTATGGGGGTGATCTCCAATGACTTTTCTTTAGCCCAACTTTGATACCATGTTAGTTTTTATTAGGGATATATTGTTCTTTTCTTTGATAATTGCATTTCAACATTTTCATATTAAATTCACCCCATAGCATCATAACATTATTCATATTTACATCTTTTCAGCAACATATTCAACTATATAGAAAGGACAATATCATCATCAACATTTGAACATAAAGGAAAAATAGAAGAAAAACATTCACACATTTGTCACACATAGAGACACCAAGATTGGTCGGAGACCAAGGAAAAACCCATTATGGGGAAACCTTTTCAAATTATTCTTCTTATTATATTTTCATTGAATGATTCAATAAAATAGAGTACAATGATCCATATCAACATCCATGCAACTATCCAACAAAATAAACTAAACAATATCATGAGATGAACCCAACAATTCTAATAATCAAAACCATGATTTAGAAGCTTGCAATCAACTATCACTCTATGCGGTCAACTGTCAAACTTCGCAGTCAACTAGTGAAACCTTTGGTCAACTAAAAAATTCAACCCTTAGGTTCCAACTTAATGTACGGAGTGTCATGAAGTGGTTGAAACCCTTCAACCACACACATAGGCCTGCATGCCTGCAGTTATAGCCAAAAACTACATGTTTCATCCCTACGGTCGGAAACTAAAAACCCTAGACACGTGTGAGCTTCAGACCTTGTAATCTTGGACTTGTGAAAGTAAAATTTCTACAAACTATCTCATACCTATGCAAGCCAAACCAAAGAAAGAAGAAGAATGATCATAATGATGATGTCCAAATGAGGTTGAGATCACTTTTATTTATAGGTTTCCAAGGGTGTCCAATTTGCTTTAGGGTCGACCTAATCAACATGCACATGGGCTTTGATTAAAAAATAAACTTTCCCTTGTCCAAATTGAGTGCTTCAATAGTCAAAAGTGGTCCCCTTGAAAAGAGGAACCTTGTCCCATGGTTGGAATTTTTCACTAAGCTACCAAATTAACATTTCCTAAAGTTGGACTTAGTAAAAATTTAAAATCCTATAGTCAACTTATCATTTAATGATATAGGTAGATAGTGATGGCCACCTGCCTATTCCACTTGGACCCTCACCATTGTTTCTTTCAGGTTCTTAGTTTCCTTAATTGTAGCACAATTTACTATTTTTGGTAGTTTTTAGGCCCTGAACATCCGTAGTCATTTTGAGGCCCTAAATGACGTTTTTTTGGAAAATTTCCTTCATTAATTATTGTGGTAATTCCATCGACAGCTATAGTCCTTGGAGAGATCTTTCCAACAAGGTATCATACGCATCAAACGGAGATAATATGACCAAGTTACAACCTTGGGAAGTTGGCTGCCCAACTAACCCCAATGGGGCCCATAAACTCTTGGTGTTACATCTCCTCGAGTTAGGGTTTTGGTTTTTTAGAGTTTTCTCTTATTGTTCAATAATAAAAATTCCCTTGAACCTCATTGTAACTCATTTTAGAGGCATGTCACTGCCACATATCTTCTCATAGATAAGCTACCATCACCCAAGCTATCTTATTTCCATTCTGTTTGTAAGCATAGTTCAATATTTTTCTATTAATGAAATGAAGTGTTTTTCAGCTGCATCTCTATGTTTATTCTGTAAGTTGTAGTGTTCATGTTTAAGTTCAAACCAGTGGTGTCAAAGTGGTTTTCTCTTTCTCTATTTTTCTTTGCATGTCCCCAACGAGGTCAAGGTATAAAGAATTAGGGCTCAATCTAGTTGAACCATTGTAGGATCAACCTCACAACACTTGAAGACCTACCATAGCAAAAGAAAAGAAATATGAGGGGGAAGGAGATCCTTTCAAAATGTTGCTCGAGGAAGCCCTCGAGCGACAGAGAGATGCGATGATGGATAACTTTGCCAAGATCCTTCCACGACTACCCACAGGTGATGCATCTTCATCCAGCAACCACTCTAGAGGTGCTACTCCTTTCAAGGTACAAGTTAACTTCAATAGTCCCATATTTGAAGGCCTGACATATGCAGACGCCATAGATAAATGGTTAAATTTGTTGGAAGGATATTTTTTAGTTCATGACTTTTCCAATCGGGAAAAGATTACTTTTTCACTTCTCAAAGTCGCCCCACATGTCAAGGACTGGTGGGAAACCTACTGTAAACAAAAGGATGAGAGTGAAACCTCACTATTTTCAGCTGCACCCACTTGGAATTCTTTCTGAGACACCATCAAGGAATAGTATTACCCTATCAAGAGTTATGAAGATAAATACATAAAGTGGACCATGCTAAGGTAGGGAAGGGACCAAGATGTGCCAGAGTTCACAAATAATTTTCATACCCTTTCCACGAAGCTGGGTATCAAGGATACTGAGTGGTATTTGGTGCTTAAGTACCACGGTTGTCTACACAAATACATCCAGGATGAGATGGAGTTCCTGGACATCTCCTCGCTCAACATGGCATATTAGTATGTTGTAGAGATTGAGCAGAAGTTTAAATAGAAGAAGCGAGACTTTGGATTTGCAAATCCAAAGCAAGGAAAAGGCATCCCCAAACCACACAAAAAAAGGACCAAGCCAAGGCGAGGCTACCCAGGACAACCCATCGAAGCCGCAAGAAAAGAAAAACACCACAAAGACGAAGAAGGATGCAGGTTCTAACTATGAATCAGAACCTGATAAGGGAACTGACAAAGGGAAGCTAATCATTGATACAGATCCTAGTGCCATCGTGGCCACCACAAAGATCCAAAAAATTGAGCATGAAGATCTAGAGGAGGGGGAACACCTCTTCCACTCATAGATGTGGGTAAAGGCTTCTACACTGCAATTCATTGTCGATAGTGGGAGCCAAAAGAACCTCATTTCAGTAATGTTCGTGAAGCGGCTGGGCCTAAACACTACAACACATCCATAGTCGTACACCATTGGGTGGCTTCACCAAGGACAAGATCTTCACGTCAGCCAACAGTGTCGCCTTCCCTACAACATCAAGCCCTTCACAGATGAGGTATTGTGTGACGTTGCTCCTCTTGAATTTTTTGATGTATTGTTAGGACAACCATACTTTTGGAAGCGACATGTTGTATATGAGTCTAGACCTCATTTTTTGATTATTACTTTGGCTAATAGGTTGTGCAAGATACCGAAGGTAGCCCCACCTATTGACATCTCTTTGATCATTGCAAAGAAATGCAGTAAGATCATTTCCCAAACCAGGAAATTTGTTTTTCTTATTATTTGCCCCCAAGGCAAGAAGAGGTTGTGGCCATGACTTCTAGGCAACACTCCTCTGCATAGTAGCAACATATGGACAAGGTTGTGGAGGAGTACAAGGATATTTTTGCCTCACCCATAGGGGTACCTCTGCACTATTAGGTCAAGCACTCCATCAATCTAACCTCGGGCACACCACTACCTAATGGATCTATCTATCGATGCACTATTCTGGAGAACAATGAGATCAAGAGGTAGATTCAAGAACTTTTGCAAAAAGGGCACATTAGGCCAAGCTTGTCACCCTATGGGAGCCTGATTGTATTGGTACAAAAGAAGGATGGGACCTTGAGGCTCTGTATTGACTATCGAGCTCTAAACAAGATCATTATCCGAAATAGGTACCCAATCCCGTGAATTGATGACCTTCAAGACCAGCTCAAGGGAGCAAAATATTTCAACAAGATTGACTTGAAGTCAGGTTACACCAAGTGCCTATCGAACCCTCCAATGTGTGGAAGACTGCCTTCAAATCCAAGGAGGGCCTTTTTGAATGGTTGGTCATGCCATTTGGATTGACGAACACCCCTACAACCTTCATGAGATTGATGGAAGACATATTGTGACCCTTCACCAATGCATTTGTGGTGGTGTATTTAGATGACATCTTGATCTTCAACCAGAGTTGGGAAGAGCACCTCCACCATATTCGAGAGGTCCTTCAAACCCTTTGACAACACAAGTTATGTGCCAACTTGGAGAAATGCACCTATGGCCTGACCCAGGTTCATTATCTGGGGTACATCATTGATGATCAGGGTGTACATGTGGACCCATCCAAGATAGAAGTCATTCAGGATTGGCCAGTCCCAACCACTCTAATAGAGCTCCACAGCTTTTTGGGTCTTTCCAATTTCTATCATCGGTTCGTGGTGGGGTTCTCTCATATCACTTGGCCTTTAAGTCCAGTCACCAAGGGAGGAGCGAAAAAAAAAAAGTTATTTTTGTTGGAAACCAAAAACTGAGCATTCTCCGAGTTGAAGAATCACCTCTGTTCTACACTAGTGCTCACATTACCGAACCTGCAAAAACCATGTGAGAATGAGACAGATGCCTTTGATTATGCTATTGGTGTGGTTCTTACTCAACATGGGCATTCAGTGGCTTACCACAGTGAGACACTTTCGGACCCATTCTAAAAGTACCCCACATACGACAAAGAAATTTATTCCATTGTGCAGGCATGTCATCAATGGAAGCATTGCATTTTGGGGAAGGAAACTGTCAACCACATATACCACCAGCCTCTATAGTTCATACAAACACAAGGGAAGTTGTAGAATGATCGCCATCAGAAATGGTCCACCTATCTGCAATAGTTACATTTGAACAATAAGAATAAGAAGGGAAACACCAATAATGTCACTGATTGCCTCATCCGACCACTGGTCATGGCTCTAATCACTGTGCTCGACTCCTATGGGCACGAGACGTCGGGGTGGCCACATCTTTACAAGAGCGATCCAAAATTCAGTAGCATATACCAAACACTCCTAGAAGGGAAGCAAGTTCCAAATTTTCACCTTCAAGATGCACTATTATGCCACTTGGGACACATTTTTGTTCCTTCAAGTGAGCGTGCCAAGATGATTTGGGAGGCACACTACAGCTAGATCGCTGGACTTTTTGGAGTAGAGAAAATAGTGGCAGTATTGCAGAAGTATTTTTATTCGGCGAAACTTCATCAAGATGTTGGGAAGTACATTAGATCTTGCAATGCATGTGCCATTTCCAAACAAACCATCAAGAAGCAAGGCCTATATACTCCTCTACTTACTCTTAGTCATCCTCTGGAATTTGTCTCCATGGATTATATGTAGGGCCTCCCTTCTACTAAGCACGACAATGATTGTGTTTTCTTGGTCATCGATAGATTCTCTAAGATGACCATCATGGAAGTCTACAAGAAGAGTACCACATTAGAGGCCACTACTAAGATATTCTTTGAGTGACTGTGGGTACACTTTGGGATCTCACAATCCATTATCTCATATCGAGACAGTAGATTCCTAAGTTCATTATGGTCAACTCTCTGGTCAATGTTGGATACAAAACTTGTTACATCCATGACTTTCCATCCCCAAACTGATGGCCAAATAGAGGTTGTCAACAGGATGATTGTGCATATTCTGTGCATATACAACTCAAAGCATCCACGCAGATGGGATGAAATTCTCCCCTATGTCCAATACAACTACAATAGAGCTCTCCACATCTCAATAGGTTGCAATCTCTTTCAGGTAGGGCTAGGATTTCAGCCATTATGCTTGATTGATGTGGCCATACCATTTGCAGCCACTCAAGTAGATTTAGCTCATGTGCAATCTGAAGCTAAAAAGGCTAACAACTTCATTGAGCACATTCAGGACATCCGCCAACAGGTCCTTGATATATTGGATAGAGCTAATGCTAAGTAAAAGCAATGCCATGATCAACATCGAGTGTCACACAAGTTCTAGGTGAGCGAAAAAATTTGGCTACATTTGCAGAATGAGTGCTTTGTTGGACCCCACCACAAGTTTCACCCGCTCCGATATGGGCCATACACCATCACCAAGGTTGTCGATGACAATGCCTTCAAGTTCAGCATCCCACCGTTGCTTGGTATGCACCCAGTGTTCAATGTAGATCGCCTTTGGCCATACTTTCCACCATTGTTGGACACATCTCACATTGCAGAACAACTCACACCAACAGAGCTCAACCCGGACTGCATGGAACAGGCCACAACTGATCAAATCATGGAAACACGGATCAAGAACACTCGGTAATAGAGGATACAACTATATCGAGTTGTCAAAGCAGGCCAACTCCTTCACCAAGGAAAATGGCTCACCAGGGACCAAGTTCAATAGAAGTTTCCTCATCTCATGGAGGAACTCAATGCAATGGAGACCATTGCTTCCTAATGGGGGAGGATTGATCCAAGTGGATATTGGTTGCCACCCACCTATTCCACTTGGACCCTCACCATTGTTTCTTTCAGTTTTTCAACTTCCTTAATTGTAGCACAATTTATTATTTTTGGCAGCTTTTCGGGTCTTGAACTTTCGGAACTATTTTAAGGCCCTAAACGACATTTTTTTTGGAAAAATTCCCTTACGTATATCAATCAAAATCACTTCGGAACCTATATTCCTTGGAGATATCTTTCCAACAAGGTATCATACGCATCAAATGGAGATAATATGACCAAGTTATGACGCTAAGAAGTTGGCTACCCAACTAACCCCAGCGGGGCCCATAAACTCGATGTTACATCTCCTTGGGTTAGGGTTTTGGTTGTTTAGGGTTTTATCTTATTGTTCAATAATAAAAGAATCCCTTGAACCTCATTGTAACTTAGTTCAAATGCATGTAGCTGCCACATCTCTTCTTAGAGATAAGCTACCATTGCCTGAGCTATCTTATTTCCATTCTGTTTGTAAGCATAGTTCATTATTTTTCTCTTAATGAAATGAAGTGTTCTTCTGTTGCATCTCTATGTTTATGATTATATTTGTAAGTTGTAGCATTCTTTTTTAAGTTCGGATCATTTAATCTCAACCCTTCATCAGGTTTTAATCTCAACCATTGAGAGTGTTTCTAGGTCCCAAATTGAATTATAAGAGGAGATAGGGTGTAAAAGTGGCCAACTCAAAAGAAGGCACAAGTGTGTGTGTTGTCTCAACAAAGTGGATTAGGGTTTCAGCATCGAAGCAGAGATTCAAAAACCAAGAAAGAGATTAAGGGAGAGGGTCAAATAGCTCTAACTTATTAGCTTTAGTGAAATTGTACTATCCACACGTGTGCAAGAGAAGGTCAAGTTTCACGTCTATACAACAAGTTCAAGGTGCAAAAATTTCATATTGCATAGTCATACGACAAAGCAAGTGTGCAGGAGGGGCTTTGATTTCTACTCAAGGAGTTAATCAATGATTCTCTGTTGTGCAACCAAATAACAAAACAGAAGAAAAGATAGATAAACAACTTGAAAATTAGCCTCTTTGAGGGGAAAACCTCCTTTGCATCACATAAATGAACAATTATTGGATGACACAAATGACAATACCTCCTTGGTATATATCAGAGTCTAAATGGTCACAATATAATCAGAGCATGCATAAAAATAATAATGTAAGGGCTCAACAACAACAATAGTCAACTTCTATGGGGCACAACAATAATAATTCAGGGGCTACACGGAGCATAACAATAACAATATGGGGGCTACACTAGTATTATAGGGACCTGACATGCCCTTATCCTTCAAAAAAGTGTTGTCCTCGGTGCTTGAGTAGTTATGGATGTTTTAGTATAAAATTTTCATCCTACAATGTGGAAACTTCAGCTAGTAAGTTCTTCCACTTAATGAGATACTCTGAAATTGATCGATTCCATAGTTGTCAGTTTCTTGATTCCATGACTGCTTCAGGCTCCAATATTGTTTTTCCTTCCTCATCAAGTTCTAGCAATATTGTTTGAACTGGTAACTTTTCACCTATAACCTTCTTTAAGCATGAAACATGGAAAACTGGGTGTACTCGAAAAGATGTAAGTAGCTCCATTTTGTATGCCATAGTACCAATATTTTTCAACACCTTGTAAGGACCATAGCACTTGGGTGACAATTTATTATCCTTATTAGCTTGCTTGAAGGAAATTTTTTTATATGGTTGTAGTCGTAAAAATACTCAATATCCTACATCAAAACTACTTTCACTGCGGTGTTGATCTATTATGTAACCAACTCACAAAATAGAAGAAAAGATAGATCAACGACTTGAGAAATAGCCTCTTCGAGGGGGAAACTTCCTTTACACCACATAAATGAACAATTCTTGGATGATACAAATGACAATACCTCCTTTGTATATATAGGAATCTAAGGGGTCACAATATAATCAGAGCCTACATAACAATAATAATGTAAGAGCACAATAATAACAATAGTGGGCTTTTATGGGGTACAACAATAATAATAAGGGGGCTACACTAGTATTATAGGGACCTTACATTCCCCTCTCCTCCAAAAAAGTGTTGTCCTCAATTCTTGAGTAGTTTTGGATGCTTTTATATAAAATTTTCATCCTCCCATGTGGAATATTCAGCGGAAAAGTTCTTCCACTTAATGAGATACTTTGAAATTAATCAATTATGTAGTTGTTGGGTTCTTGTTTCGATGACTGATTCCAACTCCAATATGATTTTTCCTTCCTCTTAAGTTCTAGAAATATTGTTTGAACTGGGAGATTGTCACTGATAACCTTGTTTTAGCATGAAACATGGAAAAATGGGTGTACTCAAGAAGATGCAGGGAGCTCTAACTTGTATGCCATAGTACCGATCTTTTGCAATTCCTTGTAAAGACCATAGTATTTGGGTGATAATCTATTATTATTCTTAGCTTGCATGAGGGAAAATTGTTTGTATGGTTGTAGCCGTACAAAATACCCAGTCGCCTACATCAAAAAAAATTCACTGTGATGTTGATTTTCCTGTTGTTTCATTCGATTCTGCGCGAGAGTGAGGTTATCCTTTAAGAGTTGGAGAACTTGTTGTTGATGCTCAATGTGATCTTCCACCGCTTGAACCTTAGAATTTTCTCTTAAATATGATGTGATGGATGGTAGATGATATCCATAAAGTGCAATAAATGGGGTTATTTTTGTTGCAGTATGGAAGGACATGTTATACCAACATTCAGCCAGAGGTAACCACTTGACCCATTATGTTTGTTTATCATATACAAAGAAACAAATATATCCTTCCAAACATTTGTTCACTATCTCAGTTTTCCCATCAGATTGAGGATGATAAGATGAGTTATGAACTAATTGAGTACTAAGACAAGAAAATCATTTTGTCCAAAAATTTCTAGTGAAAATGGGATCTCTTTCACTTACAATAATCCTTGTGTTTCCATGTAGATTTTGAATTATTTCCATAAATGCAGTAGCCATTGTATTTGATTTAAAAGGATGGGATAATGCACAAAAGTGTGCATACTTGGTAAGTATATCAACTACCACCATGCTGACACTCTATCCTTCAAACTTAGGTAAACCTGTCAATAAAGCCATTAAAACATCCTCCCAATGCTGACTTGGAATGGCTAAAGGTTGTAACGAACAAGGGATCTTAATTTTTTCAACTTTATTTTGTTAGAAAACCAAACATTATACCACAAACTTTTGAATATCGGATTTAAGGCCATCCCAAAAAAATTCCTTCTTGACCTTGTGGTATGTTTTTTAAATTTTTGAATTCCCTCCTAAAGGAGAGGTGTGCAATTCCAAAAGAATATTTTGTTTGAGTTGGGAATTCTTACTTAGATATAAGTGATCTTTGTACCATAATGAGTCATTTTTCTAGATAAATGTATCTGATGTATTGGGATATTGTTGCAAATTTTGAATGAATGTCCACACCTCTTCGCCATTCTTCCATTCCTCCCTTGCTTCATTTATCTAGTCAAGTTGGATAATTTAAATGGCATAGAGCAATGATTCCACATCCTCATCCCTTCTTGTGAGTGAATCTGCAACAACATTTTTCTTCCCTTTTTTGTAGATGATTTCAAAGTCATAACCTAGCATCGTAGTGACCCATTTTTGCTACTTTTCTGAAGATAATATTTTTTCCCAAAAATTATTTAAGCCTATCATGATTTGTTTTTTCCTTGAAGTGCATTCCCATTAGGTAAGGGGGTCATCGCTTCAGGGCATGTAGTATTTCCAAAACTTTCTTCTCATAAATAGGTTTGTGTAAATACTTTCCCTTGATTGGATGAATTTCAAAAGCAACGGGTCTTCCTTCTTGCATTAAAACATCACCAATTCCATTTTCTAAGGCATCACATTCCACCATAAAGGTTTTTGTGAAGTCTGGAGTAGCTAAAATCGGAGCTTGGCACATTTCCTCTTTAAGATGTTCAAAGGACTTAGTTTCTTCCGGAGTCCAAAAAAATGCATATTTCTTCAGTAATGTTGTTAGAGGTATTACTATTTTCCTATAATTCTTAACAAATTTGTGATATTACCCTTTCAACCCGAGAAATCCTTGAATATTCTTTAGGGTTGTGGCAATTTTCCATTCCTTGATGGCTTTAATTTTGTTAGGATCTACCTTAACACCATCATGAGATACAATATGACCCAAATACTTCACCTCCTATACCCCAAAGAAATATTTGGAGGCTTTTACATACAATTGTTTCTCCTCCAATAGTTTGAGTTCCCTATCAACATGTTGAATATGATCCTTCCAAGACTTGTTTTATATTAGTATATAATCAAAAATACTAACACAAATTTTCTAAGGAAGGGTTTGCAAATGGAATTGATCAAACCTTGAAATTTGGAAGGTGCATTAGTAAGGCCAAAAGGCATGACCAAAAAATCATAATGACCTTCATGAGTTCTAAATGTTGTTTTCAGAATATCTTTAGTCTTCATTCTAATTTGGTGATATGAAGATCCAGCTTGGTGAAGTAAATTTCTTCATGTAATTCATCCAATAGTTCATCAACGGAGGGAATGGGAAATTTATGTTTAATAGTAATCTTGTTGATCTCCCTATAATTCAGACACATGTGCCATGAGCCATCTTTCTTATGTATCAATTCTATTGGAGTAGTGAAAGAAATTTGGCTAGGTTGAATTATACCTACCTCTAACATTTCTGCAACCATACCTTCAATTTCATTGTTTTGGGCATAAGGATATATGTAAGGTATGATGTTTGGAGGAACTCTTCCTGGAATCAATTGAACAACATGATCATGATCTCGAATAATTTGGGGAGGCCTTTGGGAGTCTTAAATAATTTGGAATGATTGTCCAAGATTCTTTGGAGATCTAGAGAAACAGATGATTTCTGTGTTTGAACATCTAGTGAGCATAATTGTGAAATTATGCCATGTTTTTCTTTCTTCAAAATGTTTGTCATGCCATTAGAGCTGATTATCTTCCCCGGTTTCCCTATGATGCCCCTTAGTTCAATTTCCTTTACCTCTGATGAAAAATTCAAGAAAAGTTTTTGAAAATTAAAAGTTATCATCCCCAGTAATTGTAACCATTGGACTCCGAATAAAACATCACACCACCATTGGAATGGAAAGCATTGGAATATTCAATACATATTCCCCCATGGTTATATTGATATTATGACATTTCCCTAAGCAATTTATAGTCCCTACATTTGCAACCATCACTTGACACTTTGATGTTGGATATAGAAAGCAACTCAATTCCATGGCTATCTTACAATGAATAAAATTATGGGTACTACCAGAATAAATCAACACTATTACCTTTTTCTTCTTGATAAATCCTTCTATCTTAAGTGTTTGAGGAGTGGTAATTCCCGCCAATGCATTACAAGATATGGTCTAATTCATTTATTCTTTATTTGGGGTTGGTTCCTAATGTATATCATCTTCTTTTGATGTTTCTAGTTCCTTTTCTTCCTCACCTTCACAATCTATGTAAAATAGTTTCTTCTCAACACACTTATGACCCTTGGGGTATTTTATATCACAACTGTAACAAATTCCTTTTTCTCTTTTTTTCCTCCAATTTTTGTGGTGTCAACCTTGTAGGTTGTG
>APFE030716691.1:33893-105734 GCA_000404065.3 Pinus taeda | reverse complement strand
GTTGAGCTATGGAGAGCCCGGTTGTAGCTATGTTGGACATAGGGGAGGCTCTCGTCCCTTGTGTGTGGATGCTTTGAGTTGTACATGCAGAATGTGTACGATCATCTTGTTAATGACCTCTGCCTAGCCATCAGTTTGGGGATGGAAAGTTGTGGACTTAGTGAGCTTGGCATCCAGCATCAACCAGAGACTAGACCAAAATGTATTGAGGAACCTATTGTCCCAATCTGAGATTATAGACTATGGGATCCCAAAGTGTACCCACACTCATTCAAAGAAGAGTTTAGAAATGGCTTTTGCCGTGATATTCTTCTTACAGGTTTCCATAATGGCCATCTTCGAGAATTGGTCAACGACCACAAAAACACAGTCGTTGCCATGCTTAGTAGAAGGAAGGCCTGGCATGTAATCCATTGAGATGGATTCCCAAGGTTGACTAGGGGTAGGCAGTGGAGTATAGAGACCTTGCTTCTTAATTGTCGGTTTGGTGATGGTGCAAGTAGTGAAGGATCTGATGTACTTTCCAACATCTTATCAAAGATTCGGCCAATAGAAATACTTCTACAATACTGCCACTATTTTCTCAACCCCGAAATGCCTTGCGGCCCGACTGTAGTGCGCTTCCCAAATCATCTTTGCATGCTCGCTTGAAGGAACACAAAGGTTTCCCATATGGCATAACAACACATCCTGGAGGTGAAAATCTAGAACTTGTTGACCCCCCAAGAGCATATGGTATGTGTGGTCAAATTTTAGGTCGCTTTTTTAGAGAAATGGCCAACCAGAAGTCTCATGCCCACAATAGTTGAGCATGGTAGTTAATGCCATGATCAGTGGTCTGTTGAGGTAGTCTACAACATTATTTGTGTTGCCCTTCTTGTACTTGATATTCAAATGGAACTATTGCAGGTATGTGGACCACTTCTTATGACAATCATTCTACAACTTCCCTTGTGTCTAAATGAATTGCAGGGGTCAGTGGTCTATGTGGATGACTGTTTCCTTCCCCAAAATGTAATGCTTCCATTATCAGCAGGCCTGCACAATGGAATACATCTCTTTATCATAGGTAGGATACTTCCAGACCATTTCTAAAAGTGTCTCACTATGATATGCCACTGGATGCCCATGTTGAGTAAGGACTGCCCCAATAGCATAGTCAGAGGAATCTATCTCAATCTCAAATGGTTGTTGTAAGTCTATTAATGTGAGCACTGGTTTAGAGCAGAGGTGATGGTTCAACTCTACAAATGCCTTCTGTTGAGATTCAGACCAAAATAATTTTTCTTTCGCTCCTCCTTACATGACTTGACTCAAGGGCCAAGTGATATGAGAGAATCCCAACACGAACTTGTGGTAAAAATTGGCAAGACCCAGAAAGTTATGGAGCTTTATCAAAGTGGTTGAGGGTGGCGAATCCCAAATGACTTAGATCTTGGCTGGATCCACCTGCACCTCCTATTCATCAATAATATATCCCAGATACTAAACCTGGGTCATGCCAAAAGTACATTTCTCCAAATTGGCACACAGCTTGTGTTGTCGTAGTGTTTAGAGGACCTATCGGATGTGGTGGACGTGCTCTTCCAAACTCTGGCTAAAGATCAGGATGTCATCCAAGTATACCACTACAAATGATTTGGTTAATGACCATAAGATGTCATCCATGAGCCTCATGAAGGTTGCAAGAGCATTTGTCAACCCGAAAGGCATAACCAGCCATTCAAAACAACCCTCCTTGGCTTTGAAGGCAATCTTCAACACATCGGAGGGTTCGATTGGTACTTGGTGATATTCGGACTTCAAGTCGATCTAGCTAAAATATTTTTCTCCCTTGCATTGGTCTAGAAGGTCATCAATCCATGTGAACAGGTACCTATTCCATAGAGTGATCTTGTTCAGCGCTTGATAGTCAATACAAAGTCTCTAAGTCCCATCCTTCTTCTGTACCAACATGATCGGGATCCCACAAGGCAATGAACTTGGCAGAATGTGACCTTTCTACAACAACTCCTAAATTTTCCTCTTGATTTCATTGGTCTCCATAATGGAGCATCGATATATTGGTCCATTGGGTAACAGTGCACCTAGGGTCAAATCGATGGAGTGCTTGACTTGACAGTGTAGAGGCACCCCAGCGAGGGAGGTGAAGATGTCCTCATACTCTTCCACGACCTTGTCCATCTGTTGTTGTCGTGTGGAGGGGCCTTGTCTGGAGGTCGTGGCCACTATCTTCTTCTTTCCTTGAGGGCGTATCATCAGGAAAAAGAATTTCCCAGTTTTTTAAATTATTTTACTGCATTTTTTTGCAGTAACCAGAGAGATGGAGGTAGGCGAGGCTACCTTCGGTATCCTATACAACTTATTTCCTAATGTAACAATAACAATGTGTGACCTTGACTTATACACATCATGTCACTTCCACAAGTATGGTTAGCCTAATAATACTTCACAAACATCAAGGGGAGCAACATCACATAATACCTCATCTGTGAAGGGCTTGATGCTGTATGGAAGGTGGCGTTGTTGGCTCACACGCAGATCTCATCCTTGGTGAAGCCACCTGATGGTGTATGATTGTGGGTGTGATGTGGTTGGTAAGCCTAGCCGCTTCATGACCTCTACTGCAATGAGGTTCTTTTGGCTCCCACTGTCGACAATGAACTGTAGCGGGGAACTCTTCACCCACATTTGGGAGCGAAAGAGATGCTCCTCCTCCTCTAGATCTTCGGGTTCCTCCTTCAAGATCTTTGTGGTGGCGATAGCGGCATTGGGCTCTAACTCAGAGTCATTCCCCTTGTTAGGTTCCAACTCAGAGTCAGAATACACATTTAATTTTGAAGCCTTCAGTTTGGCCACCAGTGATTGCTTGGCCTAACACTCGCTTATGTTGTGGGTGGAGCTCTTATGGAACTCACACCACTTTCCTGTGTCCTTCTTCAGCTTTGCAGTGTTGTCCTTTGCTTGTGGCCTTGGTGACTTGTCCTAGGCCGTCCCGCCTTTACTTTGTCCTTTGTTTTGTGGTTTGGGGGCACCTTTCCCTTACTTCGGATTCATAGATCCAAAGTCTCGCTCCTTTAGTTTAAACTTTTGCTCGATCTTGACGACGTACCAATATGCCATGCCGAGTGAGGAGATGTACAGGAACTCCATATCATTCTGGATGTATCTATGTAGCAGCCATGGTACTTGAGTACCAAAAGTTTCTCAAAATCCTTGATGCCCAACCTCATGCACATGGTATGAAAAACATTGGTAAACTCTGACACATATTGGTCCCTTCCCTGCCACAGCGTGGTCCACTTTATGTATTTGTCCTTATAGCTCCTGACAAGGTAGTACTACTCCTTGATGGTGTCTTAGAATGAATTCCAAGTGGAAGCGGCTAAAAATAGTGAGTTCGTACTTTTATCCTTCTTCTCACAATAGGTTTCCCACCAGTCCTTGACGTGGGGCATGGCTTTGAGAATAGCAAAAGTAATATTTTCTTGGCAGGAAAAATCATGAACAAAAAAATATCCTTCTAACATATTCAACCATTTATCTACAATGCTTGCATCTATTTGGCCCTCAAATATGGGAATGTCAAAGTTTACTTGTACCTTAAAAGGTGTGGAGCCTCCAGAGTGGTTGTTGGATGTGGATGCATTGCCAGTGGGCAACCGTTGAAGGATCTGGGTAAAGTTATCCATCATAGCATTCGTTTGTTTCTCGAGGGCCTTCTTAAGAAATATTTTGATAAGATCTCCTACTCCCTCGTCTTTCTTTTCTTCCTCCATGGGAGATCGTCGAGATTTATGAGGTTGGTCTTGCAAAGGTTCGACCAATTTGAGCCCTAACTCCTAATATCCTGTCCTTGTTGGGAACATGCAAATAAAAACAGAGAAAGAGCAGACTGCTCTGATACCACTAATCTGAATTTAAACAAGAACACAACAAATTACAGATATAACCAGAAATACAGAAATGCAGAAAAAATAACACTTCCTTTGATTAATATCAAATAATGAAATATGCTTACAAACAGTATGGAAATGAGACTAGCTCAGGGATGGTAGCTTATCTCTAAGAAGATATGTGGTGGCTACATGCCTATGAACTGCATTACAATGAGGCTCAAGGGCCTTTTTATTATTGAACAATAAGAGAAAACCCTAAACAACCAAAACCCTAACCCGAGGAGATGTAACACCATGAATTTATATTCCTCGTTGGGGTTAGTTGGGCAACCAACTTCCCGAGGTCGTGACTTGGTCATAGTATCTCTATTTGACACGCATGATACCTCATTGGAAAGATCTCTCTAAGGACTACGATGGAAAAACAAACAAAAAATAGTTGCTAGCAGTATATTGCCAAAAAAACGTCATGTAGGGCCTCAAAATGACTCCAGAAGTTTAGGACCCGAAAAACTGCTAAAAATATTAAATTGTGCTACAATTAAGGAAACTGAAAACGTGAAAGAAATAATGGTGGGGGTCCAAGTGGAATTGGTAGGTGGCCACCAATATCCACCTGGATCAGGGTGGAACGTGGTAGTTCCATCTATGCTATGTATGTCTCTCAGTATGTTTTTACTTGTAAATGAATGGAAAATGTATCTATGACCTAATAGATGATAATGCAACAAAAGACATAAGGGAACAATGGTTATTATTGATTCTTAGATAAGTATGATATCCCTATGCTTAATTCTATTGTTTACACTTGTAGATTACATTTTTGCGATAATTTGATGAAATGCTTGTCATGGTTAGTAGGAGTCTGGTTAAGTGCTTGTTTAACTAATTTTTTCTACTTCATTGTTTCCGTGTTATTTTACTATTCTTAAGATATCATTCAATTCTGGGAAGTGACCTGGGCTCTAGGCCGAAAAAATTGGCTCGAATCCTAGGGACACTGGAATAGAACTAGACAAATTGGTCTCTAAACGTTGACATCTAGGCCTATGAGAGCATCTAGAGGTCCCTGTATGTTGGCATTCCCATAACATGAGAGCATCCAGAGGGCAAGTGATCATAAGTTTCAGTGGGACCCAGGGGCAAGTTGCTTGAAGTGTTGCCATGGTTCTCAGGGGTCCTGTAGTTGATGTGGAAGGTGTGTTTGTTGTGTTTCCATCAATTCCATTTCCTTAAGGTGACATAGAAGGTCGAATCCAATCATAGTAGCCTCTCATCACATGTTTACCCCGGTTAGCCAGTTACTTGGGTAGATGTGGGAGGAGGGTGTTACAAAGTGGTATCAGAGCATGTTTCACCCCTTGGACTAGACAGGTTGTGTGTTTTCCATGCATTCATGTCTGTTTCATATGTGTTGCTTATGCTTGTAGTCCATGTGCTTATTGCATTTGCATGATGTTATCATGGTTGTAGTGATGTCACCGTGTGAAGGTTGATGGTGTTGTTGTGGGATGTGTCGTCATGAGTGTATATGCATGTGCATATGTGTGTATTTTTTTAAATATTGTATCACGATGGATTTATAAAGATCAATAGATAGTATGATTATTTGTTGGTTGAAGAAAATGTGTATGTGCATATA
The DNA here is from genome assembly GCA_000404065.3 of Pinus taeda. Classification (NCBI taxonomy): domain Eukaryota; kingdom Viridiplantae; phylum Streptophyta; class Pinopsida; order Pinales; family Pinaceae; genus Pinus; species Pinus taeda. Next base: position 100,193 of record APFE030716691.1, on the reverse strand, counting down.
TGTGGTTATTATTGTAAATACCGTAATGAGTTGTGTTATAAATCTCTAGTAAATGGTATGTTTGTCATGTTTTAGTAGATGGTCATTTTAAATAATGCAATGAGCTATGTAATAAAGCTCCAGGATTGGTATGTTTTGTTTTCAACAGTCTTGTTGGTTATAGGTGTCATTGAAAACCAAGCACAGTGTTCCCCCAAGGGGGAGGGTTCTGTAACCGCCCTAGTTAAAAATCCATGTACACATATTCCAAGCTAAATGGTGGGCAAGACATCCTAGTATGGTTGTTGATTCAATTTATTATGGATAAGGAAATTGGAAAAGGCAATGGAAAGGGATTTGGAAAGGCATGAGGCATTAATTGGAATTTTATTTATGAAAATAATGGAAATTAAGCGAAAAGGGAGGTGAAAGGTCACAGGTTACATGTTGTTATCACTCAGGTTTTCCCAGAAGTTGTAAGAAGGGGAAAGGAGGTCAAGGTAACCATAAACCAATATTTTAGATACAGATTCTAGCCAATCTGCATCCAGAGAGGGCTCTCTCTTTAAGTTTTAACTTTGTTTTTTGAAGGTATTAGGCTAGTTATGAAGTTTAGGAGTTTGTTTGAATTTGCGTGGTGAGATTCAATAGAAGAGGGGAAAAACTGAGTAGTTTAGGCCATTGGGCTAATGGAGTCAAGGAAGATGGCTTAACTGGATTAGGTTTCATGAAAAAGGATGGTTTTACAGAGCAAGATGGTCAAACAAAGAACAACTAATGATTTTGAAATATATGGAATGATTTCAAAATGGGTGAAGAGCAGTTAAGAATCCTTCAACCTATTTGAAAAATGGAACTAGAATTGATTACAAGTAAAGAGAAATTAAGTATTCTTTAATTAATAATCAAAGTGGCAGAACTAGAAAACAGGAGCTATTAAGATTTCACTGCTTATTCTAATTCAGAAGAAAGCATAGAAAATGATAACTTTTGAAGACAAAGTGCAATCAAGCATATTCTGAATTAATCATTTTTGTTTATCATTCAGATATGAATAGAGATGATATAAGAAACAAGGAAAAATTTAAAACATAAGGTATAGATGACTTATTGATCCGGTGTTTGATTCAAGAAATCTGTAGAAAGTCCTTTGCTTCAATTCTTTATCCAGCAAGCCATACGAAAATTTGATCCAATCATAACTTTATTCCAAAAAACCAGTATTACAGCAATGTATATGAATCCACCCAAAATACTTCAAATGAAGAAGTATTTATACTAATTGTAAACTAAAATATCTTGAAAAAATATCAAGATTAGTTTCACAAATATCTTCAACTGTTTACATTAATAGAACTTAAGTAAAGGAAATTAAAAACTAATGAATATATTTGGAACTATTTCTATGGATTAATGGTGACAAACAAGAGAAATTAAAATTTGATAGCAACTCTTAGTTGATGATGAGGCATCCCAGTCACTAACTGCATCCTTCCTTTATGCATTCTGCCCCAGAAATTCTGCAAACTTAGGGTCCAATGATATGCTTTTATATCTCAATCTGTGATAGATATTTTAAAAGTGAAAGTTTTTTTTTGTATATATGAATGTTTTGGAGATAAACCTCTCTCAGTTTCCCAAAATTCATCTCCAGCTATTCACAATATTCTCTAAAAAAAGATGTCAAAAACAGAACTTTGCACAAACTGAAAAATAGGCTGTGAAGACATGCACTTATCTCCCTTTTGGTAATACTTGTGTAAAACATGAGATAGGTTTTTGTAGCTTGGCCTGTTAGTAACAAACACCTCTTCCCTTTTCTCAAAATACTTCTTGGATTAGCCACAATAGTTTCTACAAAACTATGACTTAAATAGGAAATTTCTAAAGAATGTACCATTTTTGCTCTAATTTCATCTTTTAACCTTAAACTTCTTTTGACTGTTTTTCACTTTTAATTTGGATAAACTTCATTGTAGCTGGTGAAATCGTTTTCATCTTTGTTTAACCCTTAATGTCTTCATGTTTACTTTTACTGTTTACTGTTTACTTTTTACTTTTACCGCACAATTTTTTTATTTGTCTTCACTTTGACATGAATTTGTATACTCTATTCTGTAATTGTCTTCCCTGTTGTTTATCTTCATGCTAGCTGATTTACTTGACTTGGTATTCAATCTGATACTCTTTATTCTTGATACTCTTTGACTATTCTTTACTGTGTCCTTTTACCTTCCATCTCTATTTGAATAGACATGATAACAATCTTGGAGTAAATAGGTCTTATGACTAGTATTAAGACTGTTTATCCAAGGCCATGGTCTTCTAATCATCTGTAAAACAAAAAAAATTGTTAATAAAGAATTGGTTTGCAGGGGAGGTCGAAAAAGTTTCATTTGGGCTTGAAAGGTATGTGGAGTGAGTCCAAAATGATTTTCAGGAGGTAAACCATGCTCGAATTGGTTTAACAAAGGTTTCAAGTGGCGTAGCATACTATAGCGAAAATGACATTTGTTTGCTTTATTTCACAGAATTGAGGTTGGTGGGGTTTTTTGGTTTTATCAAGCATATGACGTAAGCGGGATGTGACACTTTGTCGCTATGTGGAGGGTGGTAAGCGGTTTGTATCACACCGCTTTTGAGGCTGGGCGGTTTTGGGCCGGGTGCGAGCGAGCATATGGACTGCGCAATGCGTGGCGAAGGTACGGGTGGAAAACCGCTTGGTGATCGCGAGTTAAAGTGTGGTCACCAGGGGGGCACGATATCACCATCAACTTTTGGATGAAAAGGGAGTGATCGGATGGTGGACGGGTGTTGGAGACGGCGGAACTTTATTTGTGCAGGCCCGATACATTAAATAGGTTAATAACTATATCAGGGTGATTTATGAATGGCAGGGATGGTTATTAATTAACCTAGAGGGTTAATTAATCCCGTATTTTGTGGAGCAGGGGGGGATTAGGTTCTTAATTAATTACAAATTAATTCATTAATCCTTTTTAAACTATGACTATGGTCGTATTCAACTGGGGGCGGAATATATAAAATGTCGAGGTTTTATATATAGTTAAATAATACGGGAAGGGGATTCTAAGTACTTAAGCCTTTTAAATTATTGGGTTGAGGGTTCGATCCCTCCAGAAGTCACAGAAATGCTCTGAGCCCCTCGAATTTAGCAAATACCTTAGTACTTAGGGGAAATTAGTGAATAATTAGGGAAAATGAGAAGGAGAGTTAATTATGCTGACTTTGCTTTGCTTGAGATGATTTCAATGTACTGTATGCCTTGGCCTTGTGATGAAAGTGAAATATTAACACATTTAGAGACATTATTCATCACATGTGATTCTGCAACATCAACTACCTACCCTACCTACTTTAACCTAACATTTTTTCTTCTTTATTAGGGTGCACTTAGACTAGCAAACCCTTGTCAAATCTTCTTTTCTTTTACATAATGATATCTATCTAAATCTACACATAATACATCCAAGGGCTCAGATTAAACTGTTGAGCTCCTTTTATTCACTCTACCTATCTACTAATCTGCCAAGATTAAACTGCTTGGTCAGATATTTTATTCTCTATTTCTACAACATGAAATTGAAAAATGAATGAGCCAAGTTTAAACAGTTTGGCTATTCATAAATTGTGGCATAAGTAACACGTTGCACACAATTGCTTATTACACAAAGTGAAAAAGTAGTGGCATTTAGACTTGCACACTTTCATGGTCTTTTCTTTTTGTTGGGGTTCATTTTCTTTCATTTTTTGACCATCTTTATTCTTTTTACCCTTTGATTTTTCTTTTAGGGTATACCCTCTTTGCCATTTTTAAATTTTTTGACAATATGGAAAACCTTTGCAACAAGGAAAGGTATGAACATATTACATAGTTCATCAAGTCAATCATGATATATGACACCTATTGGTATAGGAGCATAACACTAGCTCCACTTGGGGATGTCTTTTCCTGGTGGAAAGTCAAGAATAGCAGGTCAGATGGCCTCCGAATGATTTTGACTTAACTATGGAATCTTCTTCTGCTTGTTGCTTTATTTGTATGTATAACAGTAATGTTTCTGGAGCTTAGGGCCTTCTCTTTGGGTTTCGACATCACAATCTTACCATACAATCAACACCAAACCTTTATTCTTCCTTCTTGAATCCCACTTGAGCACCTTGTAACTTAGGTAGGAATCTTCAGTCTTGGTCTTTTTATCAAAAATCTTTTTAACCTTTTCCTGCACAACTTGAGATCTGACTTGAAACTATAAGGTGTTGCAACCTTCAAACCAAATTAGTAACTCATCAAGATCTTAGGGCCTTTTGATTGGATTCAAATATTTAAGGATTTATTTCATAATCTACTAAAATTTATTTCATAATCTACTAAAAACTAAATTAAATCAAACTGAAATCCTACCTACTTACTCTAATCATTGACTGCTGGTTAGGTAAAATTAAACACCCAATGCAACCACTCAAGCATCATACACATTGGTGACCTTTGTTGCTTGTGCTTGTTGGTGTTTAAAATTGAGATCTTGCAATCAAATATAGCTTTGTTAACCTTTGAGAAGATAAGCAAATTCATGATCTCCTTTGATTGATCTAGAAATTGTACCAAAGGATCTTGTAACATATATACACTATTCTTGAACTGATTCAAACAATTGTACATCTGTTGTGTATGGCCTGCATGCCATGAAATTGAAATATCACTTTTATCTTTATCACCCTGCATGTTTCCAACTGCACTTTGTGATGATATTTCTACTGATTGTAATGTCTATCTAGTGAAACCATTATTATCTTGATTTTGACTCTCATAGTCTATTAATGAAGAAAATTTATGATTGCTTTCATCATCCAACCTATCAGCTATTGGATCATAAAGAACTTGGAAGGATTGTTGCAACTTATTACATATAGGTTCAAATGGAACTTCATACATTTCTACAAGTTTCTTCTCCTTTTCTTTAAAAATTTTATACCACATTTCCTTTAAAAATTGAAATGATTAAAAACAAAGAGGCAAGGAATCATCTTGGATCATTTGATCATATGTTCCAGCTTCCAAGTCTTCTTCTACAACATGACATTCAATGGAATTTTGGGGCTGCAAATCTAGATATGAGAAGTCTTGAACAAAGATTTTATTGCCCTCTAGATAGTTAATATCAAGACTTGTTGACGTTTGATTTCTAATTGCATGATAGTTATCTCTGATAAACTGAAATGAATCAAAACAAAATGGTAAAGTTCCTTCACTGATTTTGTTATGTAAAAATTAGTTAGATTAGGTTACTATTAAATATTAGTTAAATTAGATGAAAGGGCACGATCATAAGATCATGCCCTTTCCCCAAAGGGTGTTCCTGGCGGTATATAAGCCACGCTCCTGCAATTGTAATCTCATCTATCTGTAATTTTCATCTTATTAATAAAATATTAATATATATATATTCTGCATATCAAGCATTTTCTGTTTCATTGGTATCAGAGCCAGCTTCAGACTGGTGACACCCACAAGTTCTGCTGGCCAATAGACCCCACAGGCTTTCCATAAAACAACAGTGCGTGTGGGTTGTGAGTATTATGCCTGGAGTAATACGTGGGTGATATGTTGGACCATTGGTAGGTGATACGCTGAAACATCGGTGGAAGCCTACGGAGGGTACGCTAAACCATCGGTAAAATTTGTGTTTTTTTCATCTGCGGTGACCTGTGTCATTTTCCATTACAGTGGGCTCTTCCCATTGCAGGTGGCTCTGCGGTGATACGTTGAAGTCTGTGTCGTTTTCCATTGCAGTGGGCTCTTCCATTGCGGGTGGCTCTGTGGTGATACACTGAAGTCTGCGTCGTTTTTCATTGCAGTGATCTCTGCGGTGATATCTACTCGAAGGGTCGACGATCAAACAGTAAGTGACCATTCAACATGTGACTGTTCACTAACATGACCGTTCAGTGAATTAGTTAGAAGACTATGTTATGATATGATATAACATAGGTATAGATTAAAGCATATAAAAACTATATGCATAACTTTAATTTAATTAATTAATTAAAAAATTAATTAATTAATATCTTTTGATTAATTAAAAAATTTAATTAATTAATTAATTAAAAATAATAATAATATTATCATTATTAATTAAATTAAATTTATTAAATTATTTAATTTAATTATTCAAAAAAAAAAAAAACTTAAGCTGGCAGATAAATACACACCCCACAAACCCGCTCAATGTCGACAATGACAATGGCGGATTTCCAAAAAAAATTGGTTGACACAGAGCATAAGATAAATAACAACCATGACGAGGTCAATAAAAGGCTTGGGAAGCAAGCAGACAAAATAAAAGATCTTCAAGATACGACAAAACGAATGGAGATAAAAATGGAAAGTCAACACGTCCAAACAGAAGTAAGCATCAAAGAGGTCTTAACAATGCTGAAACTTCTGTGTAAAAAGTCAAATTGTACACCCGAAGAGCTACTAAAATAAGGTGAAGAGAATCAAGAAAACATCTCGTCAGATTCAACTAAGTCCACAGACTCTCATGACAAAATTGAATCCCCAAAAAAATCAACGACACCCCACCAAGAAGCAAGTAACACAGCCTTTACAAACAAGCAACTTTGGGATACCCTCACTAATCAACACCCCTTTTTTGCTCAACCATTAGCCACATACCAAAGGAGGGAAAAGGTCGAGATGCCTAAATTTGATGGAAACGAAAAAAACAATGTTGCATGGATAAATAAAGCAGAAGAATACTTTGAGATATATGACATCACTGAAGATGACAAAAAACTTAGACATGCATCTATGACAATGGAAGGAGAAGCATATAACTGGTATATGTGGTGGAAAAAAACAACACACGTCATTAGTTGGAGAAAATTTAAAGATGCCTTTTTTAAAAGATTCCAAGGTGTAAAAGAAGAAGAGTTCTTTTCAAAACTCATCAAATTGTGAAAAAAAGGAAGTGTGGATGAATACACTCAAGAATGGAAGACCTTAGTAACTAGAGTACCTAGGTTATTAGAATCTCGTTTAATTCAGTCATACATCTCGGGACTTAAAACCCATTTACAAGTAGAACTTGAGATGCATGACATTTCATCAATAGAACTAGCAAGACGAAAGGCAAAAACAACTGAAAAGAAATTCGAACAAATATTTGGTCAAAAGCCGAAAAAACATATTCAAGACGAAGAACACCTTAGTATGCGAACGCAAAAAATACAAGATATGTTCCACCACATCGTCGTGAAGATTAAAAATCTAATGTGGAAGCACAAAGGATAAAGGAGGGTAAATTCAAGCGTTGTGGTGACAAGTGGGACCCCAAACATAGGTGTGCAAAAGGGAAGGAACCAAAGAACCTATATAATTGTGAAGCAACCAATGATTCAAACAGTGAAGAGTCTGATATTGAAGAAACAGAAGATGCCCCAGAATTCTCACCAGAACTAGATGACGAAAGTATGCCGCAAGTGTCATTATCAGCTATGGCAGGTATATCACAACCTCAGACTCTAAAATTAAAAGGACACATAAAGAAGAACAACGTGGTGGTTCTCATTGACTCTGGTAGCACACAATTTTTTGGATGCAACCATGGCCAAGAGACTCAATATTTTTTCATTCCCTTTACCAAACATGAAGGTAATGGTAGCGGACGGTAAGAGGATTGAAAAGGTGGGGAAATTCCATAAGGTTAAATTGCAAATTCAAGACTTCAGTTTAGAATCTTCTTTTTTCACAGTACCATTAGGAGGAGTAGATGTAGTTTTAGGTGTCCAATGGTTGCGAACTTTAGGTACTTATGCCACTAACCACCAAGTACAATTTATAAAATTCAAATGGGGAGGTCAAAAGTACAAATTACATGGGTTCCAAGCACCAGAAAATCAAATTGTATCATCATCTCAGATGATGAAGATGATTCAAAAGGGAGCACCTGCTTATGTAGTACAATGTCATCAGTTAGAAATGTTATCTGCAAATATGACTAGTGAAGAGTCACCAGAGATACAAGATTTAATTAAGAAACATGAAGAAGTATTTCAAGATCTACCTCTAAAGATGCCGCCTAATAGGGAAATTGAGCATACAATAGAAGTCGAGGCAGGATCAAACCCGGTTAACATCAAGCCATACCGATATCCACATCACCAAAAAACAGAAATTGAGAGATTAATCCAAGACCTCTTAAGGTGTGGAATCATCTCGAAAAGTAAAAGTCCTTACGCTGCTCCAGTGGTGTTGGTAAGAAAGAAAGATGGGTCATTCAGGCTATGTATTAACTATAGGGGATTAAACAAAATAACAATTAAAAACAAGTTTCCAATCCCCTTTATCGACGAAATGTTGGATGAGCTACATGGCGCAAGGTATTTCTCAAAATTGGACCTAAGATCAGGTTACTATCAAATTAGAATAAGATTAGAAGACATACCAAAAACCGCATTCTGAACACATGAAGGTCATTATGAATTTAAAGTAATGCCGTTTGGATTAACCAATGCACCAGCAACGTTTCAAGCAACTATGAATGAATTATTTTGCCCACATCTCAGAAAGTTTGAATTAGTATTCTTTGACGATATTCTAATTTACAGTAAAACTTGGAAGGAGCACTTGCAACATTTGGATAAGGTTCTTACACTACTTAAAGAACACCAATTTTACGCAAAAAAAAAACAAATGCACCTTCGGAAAGGAAGAAGTAGAATACCTTGGACACATTATATCCCATGAAGGTGTAAAGGTGGACCCTAACAAAATCCAAGCTATAAAAGAATGGACCAAACCTGTTAATATATCCAAGCTAAGAGGGTTCTTAGGTTTGACGGGATATTACCGAAGGTTTACTAAAAACTATGCACATATAACTGCACCTCTAACAAATATTTTAAAGAAGAATTCGTTTCTATGGGATGAGGAAGCAAGAAGGTGTTTTGAAAAATTAAAAGAAATTATGTCTAATGCTCCCGTATTAGCAACACCAGATTTTTCTAAACCATTTGTCATTGAGTGTGATGCTTCTGGATTCGGTATAGGTGCAGTACTAATGCAACAAGGACATCCAATAGCTTTTGAAAGTAGGAAGCTCAATAAAAGAGAACGCCTCAAATCCACATATAACAAATAAATGCTCGCTATCATGCACGCACTAGCTAAGTGGAGGCAATATCTTTTGGGAAGTAAGTTTTCTATTCGAACAGACCATAACAGTCTCCAACATCTCCTTCAACAAAAAACACTTTCCAAAGAACAACAAAAATGGATTGAAAAAATTGCTGCTTTTGACTTGGAAATATTACATAAAAGAGGTAAAGACAATGTACTAGCACATGCCTTATCCAGGAAAGATGAAGAACCAACACTACTTGCAATGCCGGTTGTTGTTCCTGAGTGGCTTAACGAAATTCGAAGTGAGTATGCCAAAGATCCAAAAGTAACAACAATAATCAATAACCTTCCCAATAACTCAAAATTTGAGTGGAAGAATGATATCCTATGGTATAAGGGAAGAATATATCTAAACACAAATTCCAAGTTTAAGTTTAAGATACTCAAGGAATTACATGACTCAGCGTCAGCTGGTCATGTAGGATTCTTTAAGACTTACTACAATGTACGTCAATCCTTCTTTTGGAAGGGAATGAATCGTGATATTCAAAAGTATGTAGCAGAGTGTGACACATGTCAAAGGAATTAAAGCGAAAATATCATGACACCAGGATTATTTCACCCCTTAAACATTCCAAATCAGAAGTGGGAAGAAATCTCAATGGACTTTATCGAAGGATTACCAATATCTGAAGACAAGGACAAGATTTTCGTAGTAGTCGACAGACTCACCAAATATGCTCACTTTATGGCAATAAAAAAGTCATACTCAACAAAAGAAATTGCGGAAATATTTTGCAAAAATATGTATAAGTTACACGGTTTTCCAAAAGTCATTGTAAGTGATAGAGATGCCAAGTTCAAAGGTAATTTCTGGAAGGAATTGTTCAACCATATAGGAACTTACCTAAATATGAGTTTCGCTTATCACCCGCAAACAGATGGCCAAATAGAAGTTGTCAATAAATGTTTGGAGGCCTACCTACGTTGCTATGCTACAGAAAAACAAAATAAATGGGCTCAATGGTTACACCTGGTTGAATGGTGGTATAACTCCACCTATCATACATCAGCAATAATGACGCCATTTCAAGCCCTATATGGGTATGAACCCCCGAAATGGAAAGATCTAGCTATTGTCCAAACAAATTTACCTGTTGTTAAAGATCAACTAGAAGAAACCCAAAAAATCTTCCAAATATTAAAAGAAAACCTGAATAATGCAAGGAATCGTATGAAGCAACAGGCAGACCGTAACAGAACCGAAAGAGAGTTCGAATTGGAAAATGGGTATTTGTTAAGCTCCAACCATACAAACAATTATCCTTAAAACAGAAGGGAAAAAACAAATTGGCACCAAAGTTTTATGGACCTTATCAGATTAACAAAAAGATTAGCCAAGTTGCGTATGGTTTAAGCCTTCCAGAGACAAGTCGTGTTCACAACGTCTTCCATGTATCTTGCCTTAAAAGGGCACTAGGTAACAATCAAACAGCACAAACAACACTTCCATCCCTTGATGATGAGGGAAGAGTCATTTTAGAACCAGAAGGTATTTTGTCTACTAGAGAAAGAAAGCTTCGATATCGTACTATCAAGGAATATCTGATCAAGTGGAAGGACTTGCCCGAAGAAGAAGCTTCTTGGGAGAATGAAGCATTTTGTCAACAACATCCATCGTTACGTATGCTTTGAGGACAAAGCATTCTTTAGAGAGGAAGGCAATGTTATGTAAAAACTAGTTAGATTAGGTTATTATTAAATATTAGTTAAATTAGATGAAAGGGCACGATCATAAGATCATTCCCTTTCCCCAAAGGGTGTTCCTGGCGGTATATAAGCCAGGCTCCCGCAATTTTAATCTCATCTATCTGTAATTTTCATCTTATTAATAAAATATTAATATATATATATATATATTCTGCGTATCAAGCATTTTCTATTTCAGATTTCAAAATTTTTTGCACTTTCCTCCTCATTCTCATAGCTGAAATAAACAAGGTGGTCACTATTTTCAAGCTGCTGAACCTGGACTTCCTTATTCCCCAAACTAGCCTTTGATTGCTCTGTAAAGTTAGTTTGGATTTGAAGAACATAATTATCATCATACTGATCATATTTGGGAAAATCATCAAAAGAAGTAATGTCATCAAACATACACATTAGATCAGGAGATTGCTCCTCTACATATTGCTCTATGAATCTGTCTTCTGGTCTATGGTAGATTGAGTTGATAGGAATTTGTTCATGAATATCAAAATCTTATTTTTGTGAAAAAAATATGTCATGGTTATTTTGAACAAAAAATTCAACTTTCATTGTGATCTGATGCATCATTTCCTCTATTTTCTTTATCAAAATGTCAAGTTTTTCCTCTTTTTCTGCTTTCAACTTTTCTCTTCTAATTTGCAAATTAACTTCTACATCTACTACCATGTTCTACATCTGTTCCATTGTTGAGGGGTTTCTTTCTCTTAGATGAAATTCTATCTCTAAATCAAATGCTCTTGGGTAATGCAAAAGAGTTGAATCAGGGGGAGGTCTTATATTTAATGGTATTGAATAATAGGCTTGATTAAATCTTTTTGAAAATTGTTGTATTGTTTCATTTGGATGTCTTTTTAACTGATTATATTCTTCTATGATTATGAGAAAATTGGCTTTGATTATCCATTTATCAAGGAAGATTTTGAGAAAATGATCGAGATTTCAGATGCTTGCCTCAGGTAGGGTTTTGAACCAACTCTTGACATTCTCTTGCAAAGAAAGAGCAAAAAACCTAATACTAACATCCTCTTCATCTACTTTAAATAAGTTAACATAATCTTTAAAATCTTGAATATGTTTTTGGGCAGTGATACCATTCTCTCCATCAAACCTAGGGAGATACTTGGGATACTCGTTAGGGAAAGCATGGAGTGTAGGAGGCAAAATGAGTGGTTTATATCTATCAAGAACTTTATGAGGTACTGAAATATGTACAGGGATTGTATGATCAGTCTTAATTTTTTTATTCTCCTCAATTGGAAAATGATCTTCATAAGAATTAGAAGAATGCTACTCAAATGTGTAAGGAGACTTTATATTTACATTTTTTAAAGGAAAATAATAAAAATTTAATCTAAAATCATCTCTAAAATACAATATACATTGAAAAAATTTATCAATGTGAAAGAACATAATGCCTTGGATAATAATCTAAGTTAAAACCCTGATCTTTTCACATAGTTCTTTCAGGTTCATTTTTAGTGGAGTCTTCATTGTGAAATTGATTTTGGAGTTGCCAGGTGGATGATTTTAACCTTTGTCTGTCTGATCCCTGTCCACCATCATAGATCAGATCTAAACCTATAAAACAATTATGAAGAAAAAGTTAGTTCTCCAGGAAACCAAATTTTGAGTATTTTATGATTATTTTGCTTTTTTTATGAATTTTCAAAACAACTTCTATGATTTCTTTAAGAGGCTTTAGATATGAGATTTAAACTTTCTTAAAGACTTATTTGACAAGAGGAACTGATCAAGTATTTGAAATCAGATGTTCAATCTATAAACTAGACCAGAGATAGATTGAAGTAGCATTCATTTACTTCTGCAATTGCAAAGCAAGAGCATTTCAAAGGCTACCTAGCTAACTTCAGGGTTTGTCTGTAGCTTATAAAGTGAACAATAGTAACAAACAAATTATTCAGATCCCCAGCGGAGTCGCCACTATGTTATCAATCAGGTTTTCCCAGAAGTTGTAAGAAGGGGAAAGGAGGCTGAGGTAACCACAAATCAATCTTTTAGATACAAATTCTAGCCAATCTGCATCCAGAGAGGGTTCTCTCTTTAAGTTTTAGCTTTGTTTTTTGAAGGTATTAGGCTAGTTATGAAGTTTAGGAGGTTGTTTGAATTTGGGTGGTGAGATTCAATAGCAGAGGAGGAAAACTGAGTAGTTTAGGCCATTGGGCTAATGGAGTCAAGGAAGATGGCTTAACTGGATCAGGTTTCTTGACAAAGGATGGTTTTACAGAGCAAGATGGTCAAACAAAGAACAAATTATGATTTTGAAATATATGGAATGATTTCAAAATGGGTGAAGAGAAATTAAGAATCCTTCAACCTATTTGAAAAATGGAACTGGAATTGATTACAAGTAAAGAGCAATGAAGTATTATTTAATTAATAATCAAAGTGGCAGAACTAGAAAACAGGAGCAATTAAGATTTCACTGCTTATTCTAATTCAGAAGAAAACATAGAAAATGATAAATTTTGAAGACAGAGTGCAATCAAGCATATTCTGAATTAATCTTTTTTTTTTATCATTCAGATATGAATAGAGATGATATAAGAAAAAAGGAAAACTTTAAAACATAAGGTATAGATGACTTATTGATTTGGTGTTTGATTTAAGAAATCTGTAGAAAGTCCTTTGCCTCAATTCTTTATCCAGCAAGCCATACGAAAATTTGATCCAATCATAACTTTATTCCAAAAAACCATTATTACATCAATGTATATGAATCCACCCAAAATACTTCAAATGAAGAAGTATTTATATTAATTGTAAACTAAAATATCTTGAAAAAATATCAAGATTAGTTTCACAAATATCTCCAACTATTTACATTAACAGAACTTAAATAAAGGACATTCAAAACTAATGAATCTATTTGGCAATATTTCTATGGATTAATGGTGACGAACAAGAGAAATTCAAATTTGATAGCAACTCTTAGTTGATGATGAGGCATCCCAGTCACTAACTGCATCCTTCCTTTGTGCATTCTGCCCCAGAAATTTTGCAAACTTATGGTCCAATGATACGCTCGTATATATCAATCCGTGATAGATATGTAAAAAGTGAAAGAATTTTTTGTAGATAGGATTTTTTTTGAGATAAACCTCTCTCAGTTTCCCAAAAATCATCTCCAGATGTTCACAATATTCTCTATAAAAAGATGTCAAAAACAAGACTTTGCACAAACTGAAAAATAGGCTATGAATACATGCACTTATCTCCCTCTTGGTAATACCTGTGTAAAAAGTGAGATAGGTTTTTGTAGCTTTGCCTGTTAGGAACAAAAATCTCTTCCATTTTCTCAAAATATGTCTTGGATTAGCCACAATAGTTTCTGCAAAACTATGACTTAAACAGGAAATTTCTAAAGAATGTACCATTTTTGCTATAATTTCATCTTTTAACCTTAAACTTCTTTTGACTGTTTTTCACTTTTACTTTGGATAAACTTCATTGTAGCTGGTGAAAGTGTTTCCATCTTTGTTTAACCCTCAATTTCTTCATGTTTATTGTTTACTTTTTACTTTTACCGCTCTGTTTTTTCATCTGCCTTCACTTTGACATGAATTTGTATACTCTGTTTTGTAACTGTCTTCCCTGCTGTTTATCTTCATGCTAGCTGATTTACTTGACTTAGTCTTCAATCTGATACTCTTTTACTATTCTTTACTGTGTCCTTTTACCTTCCATCTCTATTTGAATAGACCTGATAACAATCTTGGAGTAAATAGGTCTTATGACTAGTATTAAGATTGTTTATCCAAGGCCGTGGTCTTCTGATCATCTGTAAAACAAAACAAATTGTTAAGAAAGAATTGGTTTGCAGGGGAGGTCGAAAAGGTTTCATTTGGGCTTGAAAGGTTTGTGGAGTGAGTCCAAAATTATTTTCGGGAGGTAAACCATGCTCGAATCGGTTTAACAGAGGTTTCAGGTGGTGTAGCATACTACAACGAAAATGACATTTGTTCGCTTTATTTCACAAAACTGAGGTTGGCGGGGTTTTTTGGTTTTATCGGCGTATGACAGAAGTGGGATGTGACATTTTGTCACTATGTGGAGGGTGGTAAGTGGTTTGTATCACACCGCTTTTGAGGCTAGGCAGTTTTGGGCCGGGGGCAAGTGAGCATATGGACTGCGCAACACGTGGCGGAGGTACGGGTGGAAAACCACCTGGTGTTCACGAGTTAAAGTGCGGTCACTAGGGGGGGCGCGATATCATCATCAACTGTTGGATGAAAAGGGAGTGATTGGAAGGTGGACAGGTGTTGGAGACAGCGAAACTTTATTTGTGCGGGCCCGATACATTAAATAGGTTAATAAATATATCGGGGTGATTTATGAATGGCGGGGATGGTTATTAATTAACCTAGGGGGTTAATTAATCCCATATTTTGTGGATCGAGGGGGGATTAGGTTCTTAATGAATTACAGATTAATTCATTAATCCTTTTTTAAACTATGACTATGGTCGTATTCAACCGGGGGCAGAATATATAAAATGTCGGGGTTTTATATATAGTTAAATAATACGAGAAGGGGAATATTTTTTCGAGATTTATATAATATGTGTGTTAATCGTTAATATGACTATGAAGTGAAAAAGCGCCAAGTTAAAATATTTCACATATATATTTAAACTTAGGCTAAAGATAAAAAGGGATTTTTTAGGTGATATGGTGAATTATTCCTAAGTAAAATAGGATTTTTAATTAGGAAATGACTTTATGAAATCAAATGAATGTTTTATGAATGATTCTAAGTACTTAGGCCTTTTGAATTACTAGGTCGAGGGTCCGGTCCCTCCAGAAGTCACAGAATTTCTCTGAGCCCCTCCAATTTAGCAAATACCTTAGTACTTAGGGGAAATTAGTGAATAATTAGGGAAAATGAGAAGGGGAATTAATTATGCTAACTTTGCTTTGCTTGAGATGCTTTCAATGTATTGTATGCCTTGGTCTTGTGATGAAAGTGAAAGATTAACACATTTAGAGACATTATTCATCATATGTGATTCTGCAACATCAACTACCTACCCTACCTACTTTAACCTAGCATTTTTCTTCTTTATTAGGGTGCACTTAGACTAGCAAACCCTTGTCAAATCTTCTTTTCTTTTACATAATGATATCTATCTAAATATACACATATTACATCCAAGGGCTCAGATTAAACTGTTGAGCTCCTTTTATTCACTCTACCTATCTACTAATATGCCAAGATTAAACTGTTTGGTCAGATTTTTTATTCTCTATTTCTACAACATGAAATAAAAATGAATGAGCCAAGTTTAAACAGTTTGACTATTCATAAATTGTGGCATAAGTAACAAGCTACACACAATTGTTTATTACACAAAGTGAAAAAGTAGTGGCATTTAGACTTGCACACTTTCATGGTATTTTCTTTTTGTTGGGGTTCATTTTCCTTCATTTTTTGATCATCTTTATTCTTTTTACCCTTTGATTTTTCTTTTAGGATATACCCTCTTTGCTTTTTTTAAATTTTTTGATTTTTTTACAATATGGAAAACCTTTGCAACAAGGAAAGGTATGAACATATTACATAGCTCATCAAGTCAATCATGATATATGACACCTATTGGTATAGGAGCATAACACATGTGAGGAGGAAATTGAAGGAAAATAATGGAAAATAAGGAAAATAGAGGCCTCATTGATAAAAAGGCTTCTAAAGATCATAGTGTAAGCTTGGTCAGTCTAGTTTTGGACCTCTCTCATTATTATCTCTCTCTCACTCTTGGACACTTGAGTTTTCTTGGAGCACTTTGGCATTGGAGCAAGAAAGGAAAAGAAGGCAAGAGGAAGCAAAGACCAAGTAGGGAAAGGCAAGATCAAGCAGCTATAGTAGGATTCTTTGTAGGTATCGATTTTCATGTGTATTTTCCTTGCTAGATTTGGCATGCATGGTGTTCCATGTGGTTTTTTTCTAGCATGGCATGGGTTTTTCCAGGTGTGATAGTGTTTTCAGCCTAGCCTTGCCATTTCCTGATAGCCTTGATGAGATGGGTTCTCATACTTCTATTGAGTTGGATTGTCAGATGGATTCACAGACAAGTGGGGTGGATCTCTGAAATGACAAACACATGGCCTAGTGGTCCCTGAACTGAACTGTGGATCACGGTAAATCCACTAGCCTAGTAACCCTTGATCCAAACTATGGGTTGTGGTAAGGCCAGGATTATGTGCCTCGGTGGGCCTAGGAATCCTTACTAGTGAATGGCGGGATATACGGTGAATCCAAGAGGTGGATTGTTCTCTATTGGGCCTAGTAGTCCTAGGATGGTATATATGGTAAAGATTGGAGAGTGGGTCTTGGTGTAGGTCCTAGTGATCCCTAGATCAGAGTGTGGACTATAGTAAATCCTGAGAGACTAGGAGGCACTCAAATTCCTCACTGTGTAGGTGGAGAACTCTAGTAACATCCATGTTAGTTTGGTTCTTTTCGGTTGGTTATGAGTCCCACATTCATGCTTGAAATATGTCATGGGAGTGATTTGCTAAAGAGAGACTTGCCTAAACCAATCTATGGTCAGGTGGAACATGGTAGTCCCGTCTTCGTTATGTATGGCTCTCAGTATGTTTTTACTTGTAAATGAATGGAAAATGTATCTATGACTTAATAGATGATAATGCAACAAAAGACATGAGGGAACAATGGTTCTTAGTGATTCTTAGATAAGTATGAGACCCCTGTGCTTAATTCTGTTGTTTACACCTCTAGATTACATGTTTGCGATATGTTTGACGAAATGCATGTCATGGGTAGTAGGGGTTTGGTTAAGGTCTTGTTTAACTAATTACTTCTACTTCATTGTTTCCCTGTTATTTTACTACTCTTAATATATCATTCCATTCTAGGCAGTGACTTTGGGCTCTAGGTCGTAAAAAGTGGCTCAAATCTAGGGGATGCTAGCACAGAAATGGACAAATTGATCCCTGGAAACTAGCATGTAGGCTTGTGAGAGCATCCAGAGGTCCCTGGACACTATCATGCCCATAGAATGAGAGTGTCTAGAGGGAAATTGATCAAAAGTTTCAGTGGGACCCAGGGGAAAGTTACTTGAAGTGTTGGCATGGTTCTCAGGGGTCCTATAGCTGATTTGGAAGGTTTTTTTATTGTGTTTCTATCGATTCCATTTCCTTGAGGTCACATAGGAGGTAAAATCCAATCATAGTAGCCTCTTATCGCATGTTTACCCCAATTGGATGGTTACATGGGTAGATGTGGAAGGAGGGTGTTACAAAGGAAGGTTTGTTTATTGTGTTTTCCATTGATTCCATTCCCTTAAGGTCACATAGGAGGTTGAATCTAATCATATTAGCTTCTTGTCGCATGTTTACCCTAGTTGATTGGTTACTTGGGTAGATGTGGGAGGAGGGTGTTACAGAGGAAGGTCTATTTGTTGTGTTTTCGTCGATTCCATTTCCTTAAGTTCACATAAGAGGCTAAATCCAATCATAGTAGCCTCTCATTGCATGTTTACCCCGTTTGGTCAGCTACTTGGGTAGATGTGGGAGGAGGGTGTTACATAAATGTATCAGATGTATTGGGATCTTGCTTCAAATTTTGAATGAGTGTCTACACCTCTTTGTCATTCTTCCATTCCTCCCTTGCTTTAGTTATCCAATCAGGTTGGATAATAGAAATGGCACAAAGTAATGCTTACACATCCTCATCCCTTCTTGAGAGTGCATCTACAGGATGCCAAGTTTCTAGGTGAGGATTTCAGAGGTAATTATTATGGATATTCTCTTGTGGTATTAATTGTGACATATTTTGTGTTTATCCTTGTTTCTTTTGGAGGAGGCTAAGCCTTGTTTTATCTAGGTCGTGGGCCTATAGGGCGTCTTGAAGTGAAGTGTCAACAAATTTGTGAAGTCTATAGTGATTAACTAAGGGTTGGAACAACAAGGAAAAGGGTTTAGTTTTGGGTACAAGTTGCTAGGTGGGAAGATCTTTTTTTGCATAAACAATAAGCTTAAACTTTGGGAGTAATAAGCAAAGTACTCAATTGAGTTGAGTTTCAAAGGGTTTTTGTTTTCATATATTCAATAGGTTGGTGCATTAACAAATCTAAGTTGGTGCTTATAGAGGATTGGTGTCCTCATATTCTTTATGTGTTGGAGCTTGCAATATTGCAAGTGGATGCTTACAGAGTATTGGTGTCCTCTTAGGTGATTTTTTGTAACACTGTAATAAATTGAAGAAAAATAGAAAAGCATTCAAGTGGTTTTCTCTGACATTGGGTTTCCACTTTAATATTTGTTTTCATGCATTGTGTTAATGGTTGATAATGTGACGTGACTTATGCTTTAAGATTAGTTAAGTGAAAATAATTTAAATTTGTGTGATACTAATTCACCTCCCCATCCCCCATCTTCTCACTATCACTGTGTATTTCCAACAATTGGTATCAAAGTAGGTGCCTTCAAGAACAAGTAATCACTAGAAGTAGAATCCTAGGAAGCACTCATGGGTAGTTTCTCTTCAAACAAATCTCCATTTTTTTATTGAAGAAAATATGAATTATGGTTAGTAAGGATGCAAATTTATATAACATCTCTTGGCTTTGGCATTTGAGAAATTGTGGTTAATGGTTATAAAGCTCCATCAACTCCCCCAATTGATCACATTGGAATAAAGGTTAGTGAGCTTAATGCAGAAATCAATGCATGCCATTCTAAGTGGTTTATCAAAAACATAGTTCATTAAAATAATGCATTATAAATCATCCAAAGAGATATGGGATAAGCTTCAAACTATATACAAAGGATATGAAAAAGTCCATAAGGTAAAGCTTCAAACCTATCGAAGAAAATTTAGAGGCCTAGAAATGAATTATGAAGAATATGTTGTTGATCACTTTCTTCAATTAGATGAAGTGGTTAATTCTCTCAAAGGACTTGGTGAAAGAATTGAAGAAACAACAGTTGTTCAAAAGCATTTAATATCTCTTCCTTTGTGTTTTGATGCCAAAGTCACTACCATAGAAGAATTAAGGGACTTGGAGAATTTAACAATGGATGAGATTCATGGAATTCTTAATGCATATAAAATAAGGACAAGAAACTCATCCCATAAGGAAGAAACATTTAACATATCAAGGAATTAAATATAATACAAGTTCAGTGACTGATATAGTGATGAATCTAATACAGAAATGACATAACTAGTCAGAAAACTAAAGAATGGATCAAAATTCAAAATTAAGTTACCGCTCACATATTTTTATTGTGGTAAGATAGGACTTTTTTCTACTAAGTGTCCTTTCAGGGAAGATAGTAATGATGAGGAAGAACCCAGAAAAAGGGCCTTCAAAAGAAAATATTCAAAAAAATAAAAACCTCCACTCCAAAGAGGATAATTATTTTCTTGAAGAAGATGAATATCATTTTTATCATGATAGAGGAAACATCCTATTTCTAGCCACAAATGAAGAATCCAACATAGACAAATCAAAGAAACAAAAGGAAAAAGTAGAAGAAGAAGATGTTGAAGGCATAGTATCTTGAAGTAGAACCCATCAATGCATTAGAAGAGATTGATAACTTCAAAAAGAAAAAGAAAATACTATCCAAGGAAATCATCTTTCTCAAAATTGAATAAAAGGAAACAAAAAGAGTGGAGGAAATATTGAACAGATAGCTAAAAGAAAAGGAATATTTGTGAGAAGCTTGAAGCAGAAATTATCTCATTGAAGAAAGAACTAGATAAGATCAACACAAACATGAAAATATCTTAAACTTTGGACGTTATTATCAGCATTTAAATATCATCATATGACAGGACCAGTCTTGGTTATATGGGTGAGACTTCGTAAGAAAAAGATGCAAACCTTAAGTCACCAGAAAATAAAGTTGGAGAAAATCCTGAAAGCTCCAATCCCATTAAAGGAAAGGAAGGAAATCAGGATAAGTTTAGAAACACTTCTACACCCAAAATATATGTTGATGCTCTCAAGTAGTCCATTCACAATGCAAGAAACAATATGATAAGGGAACAAAGAATTGAATCTTCTCCAAAGAAGAACAAATTCAAAAGGACTGTTCCATTAAGGAAATCACACATATCCAGGTATCAAACTATTTTTCTTGGTCACTATTTTTCATGAAAAAAATTTCGGCAAGAAGCAAGATATTGTAAAGCTTATGCAAAAATGATTATGAAGGATATTTTCATCAAACCTCTAGAAATAATATTCTAGATAACGGAAATCATAATTAATTTGCTCCATTATCCAACATTATCCAATTATAATATAGAGTGTTACAAATACGAAAATTTTAGACATATGGCACAAGATTGTCCTACAAAATCAAAAGGGTTTTGGAAGAAAAAATAGGAAGAACCACTAATAAAAAAAAATTGGACTAGTTATGTATGCTCGAAACAATGAAAGTCAGTGGTACATTGATAGTGAATGTTATAGACACATGAAAAGAGATAAAAAGAAATTTATTACTCTAAAGAAGAAAAAGGAGGAAACGTGACTTTTGGAGACATCGGATCTGAAAGAATCATTGTAAGAGGTATGATGAGCCTTGAAAATGGTAGGGATAAAGATGAAATGTTTTATACATTGGAATCAAACATAATATTTTAACTATCATCTAGATGTGCAATCAAGGTTATGCTTGTTATAAAATTATATATTACAGAATAATGGAACACATAAAATATTGTGAAAATATAAACACAGAAAACGCATAAAACAAGAGAAACATAGATATATGTGGTTCACCCAATTTGGGCTACATCCACAGAGAAACATCCAGTCCTTTGTTTTATATTATCCAACAAAATAAATTGATACAACCTACAACAGATTCATTGTAATTTCCTCTTCTCTCTCACACAGTCCCATCTTCCTTTCTCGCTTAGAATAATAATACATAGTCGCAATAAAATTCCCTCATATAAACCGAGTGTTTCCTTGTAGGAAAAAACCCTAAATTAACATAACTTCTACCGTTAGATCATCTGCCTAATGAACGACCCATATTGACTACCAAAGTACAATATTTTACAAGGAAATTTTTCATCTATTTCTAGTTGTGAGGATGTTGTCCCCCCCGTGTGGAGGGGTGTACTGTCTTCTTTGGGTATACATCCGGCTAAAACAAATACCTCTGAATTAGGAAGATAATTAGGCTCCACAACCAACAATCTCCCACTTGGAGACTGATTATAGCAACTCCAACATTGCTTCACTTGTTGAACAATGCTTCCACATTGGACCTGGTTATTTCTCATCTTCATCATCATACTTGAAGACCAATTGAAACTGAGAATAATCTCATTTTCTCCCTATTACAACTTTTGTTAACATCTCTGCAGGATTATGGCTAGTGTGTATATTTTCTAGCTTCAACTATCCATCTTCCAACAATGACCATTTGAAATGGTACTTTAGTTTTATATGTTTAGTCTTGGAATGAAATGATAAATTATTTGCAAGATGAATGGCACTCCAGTTGTCACTATATAACCTTACCATCTCCTACTTCTTTCCCAATTCATCCATAAACCTTTGTCAAATCATTTCTTTACTGGCCTTTGTAGCAACAACATACTCCGCTTCCGTTGTTGAAAGTGAAACCACACTTTGCATTTTTGAACCCAAATGATAGTTTTTCCACCTACAGTAAACACATAGCCTATTTTTCTCTTCTTGTTATCTCTGTATAAAATCTCTACAAATCTAGCTCTTATACAATGTAGAAAATATGCTGGTAGATCAACCCGATAATGCAATATAAATCAAAGAAAAATACTATAACCTACTTCTACTATCAATTTGTGGAAGCTTAAATATCGAGCTGAAGAATATAACCAGAAGAAGCAGAATCAATGGCACAATACACATGAAAATAATTTGGGGAAAGCCTCAGCTAAAAAACCCATACTATTGTATTATCATACATGGTGGAAATACATAGGAAATATACAAAGCCTTAGCTCTCACAGCTAGTTAGCTCTCAATACAATCCTCACAGATGCTTACAGGAAATCTTGGATTCTTTCTAGCCTTCCTCTCTGCCCTCCAAGCTCCTATTTCCTTGCGTTGTTCCTTGTGAATGATTTTCCTTCAACCAAGTGGATGATATTTCTTCAAAACTACACAATCCTAAAGGATAAATCCTTGACTACATGCATGATTTTTCTCCATGAGAAAATACATGCAACTGATATTAAATTGTCCTTGAACATTTATCTCAAATGGGTCTTTCTCATAATAGACATGCATGAGTTTCTGATGAGGGAATCTTTAGTTAGCTGGAGTAGCACTAGTTGAGTGCATTAATGCATCAATTGACTGTTAACTCACTATTAGTTCCTCAAACAGTTTGGAACTAATTTAACTGGACTTAACTCAGTAAACTGATATCAATTACAACTCAATTATAACTCAATCTTATCTCCTTAATTTAAGGGATAACTCTTGCATGATTTCAGAAAGACTTCTAACTTGAATTTCTCCAACTAATTAATTTAAAATAAATAAATTAATTATTTCCAAGTAGCTACTAAGACTAAATTCGGTTTTAATTCACAATTTAATTCAAGGACAAATTAAATTGGAATATTCTCATTTCCATATTTCAACATCCCTCTCAACAAGAAAGGGATTATCTGCCACCCTGATCCTGTCTCTATGGAACTTGAATTTACACTTTGACAATTCCTTTGTCAAAATGTCAGCATCTTGCTCCTCTGTCAAAATATACTACAGCAACATGATCCTCTCAACCTATGAAAAGCCACGGGCGACAAATATTGCCTTATGCTTCTCCACACTACCATCAATAGCTTGATATACCTTGTAAAGCCAATGAGAACTCACAAATGACTTGTTCTATGGTCTTGGAACCACGTCCCAAACACCGTTACGAACTATGGAGTCATACTCCTCCACCATAGCATCAACCCAAATCGGCTGTTGTACTACTTCCTTAAAGGAAGATGGCTCGGTCTCAACACATTCCCCAGCAAGGGCCATGTATCTAGTGTACCTCTCAAGTGACCTCCTCTATTTGTGTTGAGAAGATGGTGCTCCCACATTCTCTCTCACATCCTCCAACAATCTGTCAGCTTCTCTTGTGCACTTCTGTCCATATCTGGAAGACTTTGCTTGAGTGGATGTCTCCACTTCTAGAACCTCTACATGCGGCTGCTTTGCATCAGTCTGAGGCTCCTCCTCCTTAGGAACCAACCGTTCCTCCATAGCCTGTAATTGGAGCTCCCTCTAAAGGGAAACTCGCATGGCCTTTTGCTCATCAAACTTGAGATCTTTGCGAACCACTGTCCTCCTACTAGTAGGCAAGTACACCTGATGGTTGTGAGGTGTATCAGTGTACCCCACAAATATCCCCAACTCTGTTGTCAGCTCAAGCTTCATCCATGCATCCTTTGTCACATGGCAATATACCGGTGAGCCAAAGATCCTGAAGTGACCCACATCTGGTCTCTTACCGGAGAAAGCTTCCTCTGGTTTCTTCATCCTAAGTATGCAATGTGGGCTTCTATTCTGCAAATAGACCACTGTGTTGCACGCCTGAGCCCATAAGAGAAGTGGTAGGCCTTGGTCATGCAGCATTGCCTGTGTTGCCCCTACAATAGTTTTGTTCTTCCTCTCGGCCACCCCATTCTGTTGTGCATTATGTGGTGTCATCAACTCTCGTTTAATTCTTTCCGCTGCATAGAAGTCCTTAAATTCTTGAGAGACATATTCTCCACCGTTGTCGCTTCTCAAGGCCTTGATCTTCTTCCCTGACTCTTTCTCAACCAAAGCTTTGAACTCACAAAAATTTTTGAAAGTCTGGTCCTTCTTCAGTATGAAATAAATCCAGCATTTATGAGAATAGCCATCAATGAAAATCACATAATACCTTTGCTTCATTGTGGATGCCATCGAGAATAGTCCACACCAATCAGCATGAACTCACTCTAAGATAGCCTCTGCTCAACTATCTCGATCATGAAAGGAATACTTTGTGTACTTTCCCAAGGTACAACCTTTGCATGTGTAAACTTGCTCAAGTTTAACTTGGGAATTCCTGTAGATATCTGTTGCATTATCTTCAAAGCCCCATAATGCAAATGGCCCAACCACCTGTACCACAACTCGCCAATGTCTTGGATTTGCACCAATTTTTCTTTCATACTCAATGCTACACAATCATCTACCTCTAGTTTATAGAGATTCTTCACTTGAATCCCTATCCTCTTGGTTTGACCCATGTCTATTTATCTTAGCAATGCCTTTCCTTTACTAAAGACAACATCGTAGCCTTTGTCCTCCAACATTGTGACCAATACCAAGTTCTTATTCAGTCCAGGAACATACATCACATCTATCAAGGTGAGAGGAGTTCCATGCTCCCTCTAAAATGCAACCATGCCTACTCCTGAAACACTATACCTTCTGTCATCACCCATCTCTATGCACATCTTGAGGTCTTTCTCCTCCAAGGCACTGAATAACTTTTTATCACCGGTCATGAGGAATGAGGCGCCACTGTCAATATACCAAACACAACCCATCATCGATGATACCATGCATGTGATGAGGGTAAAGTCCATTTCAAACAGAGAGGCGAATGCCTCATCTTCTGATCCTTTTGAAGATCCCTTCTTGGACTTCTTCGATGGGAAATTAGTTGCATAATGTCCCATCTTGTGACAATTAAAGCATCTTACTTTAGACATGTCACCATTTTTCCCTCCATGAGAAGAATTCGATTTGAAATGGGAAGCCTTCCCCTTCCTTTTCCTTGCCTTACTTGCTAAGGCCAGATTTTCTTCATCATCATTCTTGGATGAAGAACCATCTCGTATGCTCCTCCTAATCTCCTCCTGCATAAGATCCGACCATAGTTGTTCCCAATCCGGTAGTTTCTCGCTTCCATTCACGAAGTCCTGGTAGCTATTCCAACTCTTTGGAAGGCCAAGGAGAGCGAGGCTCACCATATCATCATCGACAATAGTTATTCCCACACTTCCAAGATCATCTCTGCAGGTGGTGAGATTGTTCAGATATGTAGAAATAGTATCACCCTTCTCCATCTTGATTCTTCAAAGCTTATCCTTGAGCGCCAATTTCCTATGGTCGCTATTGTTCTAGTAGAGATCCTTCAATGTCTTCCACATTGAAAATGGAGTATCCTTCCCATGGAGACTCGAGACAATATGGTCTTGAACTCCCTCAAGGATGATCTGTCTCTCCTTTACCACACACTTCTTCCACTCAACCAACTCTTGTGCATTAGTTGAAGCTGACTTTGGGATTTCTTGATCAATGAATTCCTTCAAGCTTTGGGTTGGACCTATTGATCTTATCATTATGGGATTTCCTCTTGAGATGTGGACCTTCCTCCCTCTTTTGTGGATCCCTAACTCCCTCTCCTTCCCTATAAATAAACTCCCTTCCATCCCCAAATGGTTGATCCTGCCTCCACTCCTATACTGAGATTATCCCCAAATGTTGCCCATTCTAAATTGGAGAAGGGGTGCTTGAAGATTCTTTTCTTGGACTTAGAAATCCACCAAAAGGAGGTCTCCAAAATCAAGGCATAGGTTGTATGCTTCCCTTTTTAGCCCATTAATATATACATTTGATGTTCACTTTCCATAATTCTGTAAATTTGTATTCTTTTAGCTTAATACTCCTTGACTATTAAGTAGTTTATGTTTGATGTATGCCATAGATGCTCTTGTACCTTGTATTCCTCTTTGATCTTTCTCGCAGGTACTTAGATGTGAAGAACAAGTAAGGGAGCGAGCTTGGAAGCAAAGGAATCAAAGTCACCTCCAAAGGATTGCGTAATTAGCATTAGAGCAAGTTAGATCACTCTCTCTCTACATTTGTTAAACATAAACTAGGAAAGTGTATGTTAGTTTGTTTAGTTTGTTGCTAGACCTATGTGGAAAATCTGTGATAGGTTAACCCGATAATGCAATATAAATCAAAGAAGAATACTATAACCTACTTCTACTATCAATTTGAGGAAGCTTAAAGTTAGAGATGAACAATATAATCCAAAGAAGAAGGATCAATGGCATAATACACATGAAAATACTTTTGGGAAGGTCTCAGATAAAAACCCCACACTATTGTATTATCATACATGGCAGAAATACATAGTAATTATACAAAGCCTTAGCTCTCATAGCTAGCCAGCTCTCAGTACAATCCTCACAAATGCTCACAGGAATTCTTGGCTTCTCTCCAGCCTTCCTCTTTGGCCTGCAAGCTCCTATTTCCTTGGGTTGTTCCTTGTGGATGATTAGCCTATTACGAAGTGGAAAAACAAGCCTTCAAAACTACGCAATCCTCAAGGATGAATCCTTGACTGCATGCATGAGTTTTCTCCATGAGAAAACACATGCAACTGATAGTACACTGTCCTTGAACATTAATCTCAACCGGGTCTTTCTCATAATAGACAGGCATGAGTTTCTTATGAGGGTATCTTCAGTTAACTAGAGTAGCGCTAGTTGAGTGCATTAATGCATTAAATGACTATTAACTGACTATTAGTTCCTAAAACAGTTTGGAACTAATTTAACTGGACTTAACTCAGTAAACTGAATTAACTAATTACAACTCAAATATAACTCAATCTTATCTCCTTAATTTAAGGGATAACTCTTGCATGACTTCAGAAATAATTCTAACTTGAATTTCTCCAACTAATTAGTTTAAAATAAATTAATTAATTATTTCCAAGTAGCTGTGACTAAATTAGATTTTAATTCACAATTTAATTCAAGGACAAATTAAATTGGAATATTCTTGTTGCCATATTTCAGCAAGCTACTCATTGGGCCAGAAATATTGCCTCTGTCTGCAATGGTGATATGCCTTCACAACAAAATAGTGACTCCACTGGGGAAGCTACAATCTCTTCTCTCATCTGATCTCTTGATTAGTTTGATCGACCATCGACTTTTGAGTTAGTTTGAGTCTGTATAGTTCTACATAATCACTGGTTTCTACCTTAGAGTGCGGAAATATTTTTATTTTTTGCCCTTTTCCTCATCCAGCATGTTTTTTGCTCTGACACTTACACTGTCAGCGCATTTTCTTTTGAAACAGTCATGTTGATCCCCTGTTTAGTTCCAGTTTGGCCATTACAGCTGCCTAAATCTTAGAGATTGGCAAAAATCTAGGGGTTCTTTGTTAAAATCCAGTGTTTGAGCCCCTAAGGTCTTTTCCTTTGTCCTGTGTGATTGGATTTATTGGTGTTTTGTTTGATTACCTAATCTGATTAGAAAATTCTTGTCATTTTGATATTTCAAGTGTTCGAGTGAAATTGGATTGATTTTAGGGTTTATAGGTCATTTGATTGTCACTATCTGCCTGTAAGTGTCACTGAGTTTGTGGTTTTATGATTTTAGATATAGTTATCTGTTAAAATAATTCAAAACATTGGTTTGCATTAGTTTCGGTTTTTCTTTTACAAAGTTTCTTTTCAATTGTATTAGTTCATATTGCATTTGAGATTCATCTTTGTTATTCATCAAGCATAGATTACATTGCTTGGTTTACAAAAAAAAACGGTGCTTTTGTTCAAAAGACAAAAGTGAAAGACATTTTCATTGAGTGCTTTTGGATTTGATTTGATGTTGCTTTAATTGGTGCATCATTTGCATTATGAGCATTTGAATCAAAAATATCATTTTTTTTCTTTAGTTGAAGCTTAATTGCATTAGAGTATCAAAAATCAAAGAGAACATCATTTACATAAAGTGCATCTTAATTAAGTAAAAGTCATTTTTTCTTTCGATAGATTGCATATTGGATAGTGAAAATGAGGTTTAGCTTTTGCTTTTACATATTTCATTTGGAAAATAAAAATTAGTGGAGGCATGTGCTTTGATGCATTCTCTTGTTTGTTCATTTGATTGATTGAATTATCTTCCCTTGTTAGTATAGCATTCATCGAAGTGGAATTTATTCTTTTCTCATTTAGTTTCATTTTAGGATTCATGTGACATCATTTAAGCCCAAAAATTGAAACATAATTCAAGAACAACATCAAAATTTACTGAATTAACCTAAGGGGCATTTAGACTTAACACAAAAATTTAGAGGTTTGTGTTCTGACGTCTATAAACCTAGCATTTGTCGTTATCTGCCAACATTTTATCTCGGGGTCAAATCGTGTTCAACAAATAGAAGTATATAGGAATTTCTCCAATATTCTCGGGTATATCGGAGGCACTCCAATATGGCAAGTATATGGGAATGCTCTCATCGAATGGTTATGCATTAGACAACACTAACATGGGCGTGTGCTCCCTGTCCCGTCGTGTATATATTGGGAGACGCCACTAGGTTTCTAACCTTTAGCCACAGGTAACCGAGTCAGCTGCCTTGCAGAGGTGATACATTGAACACAACATTCAGGGACATCGACCACCATACGTTAATTCCTTGGTTTCGGCTAAGGTGTATATAGTAGTTCACAGATACTTGGTAAACCCTCTTGCTTAGTACACCCTTTTTTATTTATTTCTTTTTATTAAGTTCTAAATTTTAACTGCCCACGATAACATGATTTACCTATGCAATTATCCTTGCCCTCACATTTCCTACTTAATAGTAAATTTTAATTGTAATCTCAAATCAACCATCGCCTTTTTTTTTTATAGAAATTCATCGTGGCTGAACCATTGGGTTTGCCTTACATATCCCCTTCATCATAAGGGTCATCACAAGGAGTCCATCCTAAGATTTCATAGTCACTTGAAGCCCAAAGTTTTGAACTTGGAATTATCCCGAGCATTCAACCCCTTGTTTCTTATCCTTCACCTCGAGACTCATCATCTCAAGAATCTGACCCAGAAACTCCTGAGGTTCCGCAAAGGTATTTATTATTCCCTCTGAATATGCTTTTTGATCCATTTATCATATCTCCTCAACGAATGTATAGTTCGTAAGATAATCTCGATGTATCTTTGGAGCTTTCTCCACGATCATCGCGGATTCCCCCTCACCAATTGTTTCCACCCATGGCATCAGAAGGCGAGTTTCCAAATTCTCCTTGAGATCCTCCTTTAGAAGTCTCATCCATTCGCACTTCTGGTGTTGGCGATGATTCTAAATATAACTTTCCACCTGAATGCTTTCTGTATGTGGGATGTGTGCCACCTCCACCACTGCCTGAAAGTAGTGAACCTTTGTTTCCACCAAGTTACACTTCTTTGGCTCAATTGGTTTCAGGTACTCCAAGTGCGTCTTCACTTTATCATAATCCAATTTGGTCATTGGGTGCCATGCATACTTCTAGTCCATTTGTTTCAAGCGTGGCCTCTCAAGTTCCTATACAAACTGCAGTTTCCTCGGTTCCTCTACAACCGAAAATTACGGTCGATTAATGTCCCTATAGGTTCCTTGGGTCTTCCATTAAGTGGAAAATAATTCCCACCACCTATCCCACCACATGGGGGGAAATAACCACCTCCTCCATATGTACCTCCTATGTCAAGTGGAACTTATGTGAGTGGATATCGAACTCATGCTACCCAAGTTAATCAAAATGTTGGTAGTGTACCTTATCCTAGTGGATCATCTATTCCATCTAGATCAGGCCAAATCCTGTATTAACAGCCTCTTTTAGTCCAAATACTCTACGAACAACCATACCCTCTATATGGTTCACAAAAACCTCAAAATCCACCTTTTCATTAACAAGAAGGACCCCAAATGTAGTCTGGTTCAAATCCCTCATTTGAGACATCTGGTCAATTTTAAACTAGAACCTATCAGTACCAACCTAGAACCTAACAAATTCCACAAGGAACTTTCCAACAAAAGTAGCCTTATGTACAACAAAGACCTTATGTGCAACAAGGGCCTTACCAATAGCCATTTCAGTAGCAAGGTAAAACCTTGTAACAGTAAAACCAACCCTTGTACCAACAAGGCCAACCCCTACAACAACAAGGTCAACCCCCGTAGTAGCAGGGTCTACAATTTTATCACCAGGATCAACAGTTGCAACAAAAACCTTATACTCCCTACTATTTGCAAGTTGTTTATCCACCTTATGGTTCTTAACAGCCTATGACAGGTCAATATCAACCTTACCCTGTCCAAAACCCACCTTTGTGGGGACAAAAGCTACCTTTGTATGGTCAAAATACCTCTCAATGGGGGAAATATCAAACTCCTTATGGTCAAAATCTACCACTTTGGGGGCATAACCCATACCAACAAGGTTGGAATCCACAAATTCAGCTTTATCAAAGCCCCCTATTACAGATCCATTTGGGCACATCACTCCCATCATTCAAATTAGTACTATCAAGGCTCATCAAACCCTAATTCAGTTGCTACATGCCCTAGACAAGCCATCACTTTGAATGCCTCTTTCCCTGAGAGTTTCTTGGCCTGAAGCTCTCCAGAAATTTCTCCTTGAAGGACCACTGGAGCATTGGTCAGGAGTAAGTGTGCTTAAGTGCAGGTAGGCCCATGTCAGGGTACTTTCCAAAGCACTTAGGCCACTTTGACCTGCACTGGGCGAGATTGAGCAAAATCATCATAGGGTTCTAGGAATATTTTTATATTCTAGAGCCATCTAGAAGATTCCCACAATTATCATCTCCTATGAGCTCAAAATTGGATAGAGAATGAGTTAAGTAACCTCCTATCCTCTCATCCCTTCCTCCATGGAAACTAACTCTAAGTTTGGAAGGTCATTCAATACCCTCATTTATGACCAAACCTCCTCCATTTTCCTATAAATTGAGCACTCATTTAAGTCATCAAGGGCTAGAATTTGAGAATTTGTAAGGAGATATTGTTGGTGTGATGTTCCAAATTGTAAGAAAGTATTGTTATGCTTCCAGAGTGTTGCGCTTTTGATGTGATGCTAGTTGGAACCCAAGCTGGAAGAGTGACAATGTATCAGACTTCATGGTTGTAATTCTTCCTTATACTAAATAAAGTTGTTTACACCTTTTCCCATATTCTTGTCTTTATGTATGATGATTATATGTGTAAATGCTTTCGATTCCATTTTCGTATAGTAGATAGATCTCTTGCTTTGATTGGTTTTTGTCCTTTGTTTATGATTGCAGGTACTTGTCGAGCGAATTAAGTTCAAGGAGTGACAGGAGACATACAAATGAGACAAAGGGAAAGTGAAAGATAACAAGTAGGTCCCTTGTCTTATTTATCTTCTATAGAAAAAGGTTAAGTGCTTTAAATTTGTTGTTTTAAGTGTAGCTACCCACCTAGGGAAATTGTTTTTATCCGTAGATGAAAAATTCCACATAACAAATTGGCAACTCCATTGGGGAACGATCATCATTCTAGGTAGCTTACCTTCATCCTGGTACACCCTAGTAGACTTTACTTTTTTCCATTGATCTTGTTTTAGCCTTTTTTGAAGTGTTTTTTGGTAAAAATTGTGCTTGCAAGCCCCTAGGATGGCCTCTCTCGAACTACCATAGGTCTGGTCAAGATACAGAGCACCCCTGGCTTGAGGACAATGCTCTTAAGCACACTGTCTCCCATTCAAGGCTGCGTTGATCCTCCTTAGGTCAAAAATCCCTCCTTTAACTTGATTTTTCCCAAATTTCCTTATGTTTCTACTTGCTGAAAGATCAATGATGCTTGTCTCTCTAAAATCAATTTGTGTTTCCTTTGCTAGCCCTACTTTGGCCTTAATTGTTTAGTGTTTCTCAAATGATTTCTTTATCACTATCAATTCATTGTCAAATTTAGTTTATATTCAATTAATCTTTGTTCAAATGAAAGTGTTGTAAAAGTCTTCATTTCTTTCGAAACAGAACTGTCGTAAAGTCTTCGTTCTTGCAAAAATATTGGTTGATTGTATGTGCATTAGTTTCCTTTTGTTCATCACAACATTAAGGGAATTGAAAAGAAAAACTTGCATTGTGCATTGAAAGAGTTTTTGTGTGCTCATAGGAATAGTTTAAGGAAATTGCATTAGATGTGTTCTTTGGTCTTTCATTAAAAGAATCTGATTGCTCTATCCCTACTAGCTAAGGTTTTTATTGTTAAAATTGAATGGAAAGAATGCTTATCATATTAGTTGCATTCTAGGGATTTCAAATACATCACGTGGTGAAACTTGAAAGGCAAATTTGTAATCAAGATCAACTTAAAATTAACATCAATTAACCTAATGGAGCATTGTCACCTAACACAAAACATTTAGAGGTTCTAGGCTAGAGACGTGTTCTAACGTCGTAAAACATAGTAGCTGTCGCTAACTTGTCTGCAATACATTCCAAGTGTGACCTCATTCCATGTACATGAGTATATCGTAGCTCGATCATGTACCTTTGGGTATATAGGGTGGTGTTACAGTACGTAAAGTATAAAGGAATGCTCTCATTGTGCAGTTTCACATTAGACAGCGCTAATATGGATTGGGCCTCCACGTACTTTTGGGTATATATGGGAGGACAACACTAGGTTGCTATCCATCCTTAGGTAACCAAGTTGACTCCCTTGTACACAGTGATACACCGAACACAACATTCGGGGAGATTTCATGCCCGTACTTCTCAGTGTGCCGAGAGGTATTTTGTAGTTCATAGTTGCTTGGTAAACCTTTTTGCCTATCTTACCCCTTTTTTGTTTATTTCTTTTTGTAATAAAATCAATGAGCAATTGTGGAGTAAAATCAACCCTTACCTCATCGTTTGTGGAGAGCTACGAGTAAACCACCTTTACCGCCCAAAGCTACATCTATTCGGTCAAAGTAGTCTCCTTTGACTGGATCCAATACTTCACAAACTTCTAGTTCTTCATCTAAATTACCAAAAACACCCATACTGGTAAGTACTGTGACCCCAATTACTCCTACAGTTACTGGTACAACTGTTACTGAAGTGGAATCTCCACAATTACCTGAGGAAACTAGGGCTAAATCTAGTGAAGCTGTAACCCAATTTGTTCAAGAACAACTCAATTCTCAACCTGAAGTTGTTCAACAAGAAATTGCTTCTGAACCTGAATATGTTCAACCAGAAGTTAATCCTGAACCTATCACTATTCAATCAGAAGTTACTTCTAAACCAGAACTTTTTCAAGAAACCCAAACTAAACTTGTTCTTTTACCAAAACACTTGGATCTCGAGG
Organism: Pinus taeda; assembly: GCA_000404065.3. Classification (NCBI taxonomy): domain Eukaryota; kingdom Viridiplantae; phylum Streptophyta; class Pinopsida; order Pinales; family Pinaceae; genus Pinus; species Pinus taeda. Next base: position 66,138 of record APFE030716691.1, on the reverse strand, counting down.
TTGAACAATCAGAATTTGTTACCATACCGGAAGAAGATCGACCAGTACATCCTCAGATATCCGTAACTCTCGAGATTTCCTCTTTACCTTAGGAACAAATACCAAAAATCTATTATGGACCTGACGGTGAAATTCTTCCACCTAGTTTGATTTCGATAAAAGAGGAACCTGAGGTAGAATCACCCAGAACTCCATTCCATTTTGGAATTGAACTAGATTTATATCCTCATACTACTCCTTTTGATCTTGATTACTTTCAAACACCTGTTGATTCGTTAGGAAACTTATTTGGACATTTCACTATGGCAGAGCCAACATCCCAGACCATACCATCTGTTACGACTACGACAGAATCTTCTGTCGCAACCACTTCGATGTTTACTATGACACCTAAGTCACACTTTTATGGTGTTCTATCTATCCCATCGGGTTACCAATCTTTATCAAGAACCCACTCAAGTGTTGCTTCTAGCCCTTAGTCTTCACAAATGTCATCTGCTGGAATTTTATTTGGTTCTTCATTAACGGATACCGAACAACTAGACCCATCAAGTTCACATCAAGCTAGTTCATTTGGTTACCATCCTATGTATCCGCTTTACAATAGACTACCCCCATACAGAGAGCAATATGCACATTCTCCTTATGCTCCATTTTCTGGGGGGCAACCTTATGTTAGTATGTCATTGTCTTTAGGTCAGCCTGGAATGACTGTCTATCAGTGGCAGCCAACAATTCCCGTTCAACCTAGGCTAGTGTATCCATCACAACCTATGCAATTTGTCTCATCCATACCTAGAATGCCTGTTGTTACAGCTTTACAGTAGTCACAAGCTCAGATTGTTGTATCTCAACCTGTGCAAGATGGACCTTCAACCTCAAACCCCCAAGTTTTAGGTTTATAGATTTAGACTTCTTAGGTAGTTTTACAACAACCATTTATGCCTAGAGTCCAATAACCTCAGGCCAATTTACCTTTTACTGGAATGACTCAGACCTACACTGGTTTAGTGTATTCACAACTTGGTCAAGCTTACATTGGTGGGAAAAAACCGTTAAATCAACAACAAAAATAGTTTCTTCTACAGCCTTGGCAACCCCAATATCAATAGCAACAATTCCAACAATACCAACCTCAACCTAGACTTGGTCAAAAAGCCTATGTTGGGTTTGGTCAGCAACAAGTTTACCCAAGTCCTAGTCAGCAAGCCTACGTTGGGTCTGGACAACAACAAATGTATCCTGGTTCTTAACAACAACCTCACACCGAATTTGCTCAGGAAACTTACCCTTATTAAGGTACCAACAATAGATGCCTTATGCTAGTATGCAAAGGCCTATTGCCCATGAAATCCCATCTTACCCTGGATATTCTCAACTTGACGTCAATAGACATTTTCCTTTTGTTGCAATGCTTGAATTACCAGATCTGAACCGACTCACCAATGACCCAATTCTTTATGCACCTTGGTGGCTAGTGATTACTCATAAATTACCTTCTGATACTCTGAAATTTAATGGAAACACTAGAGAAGACCTATCCAACTATGTCATGACTTTTCATTTATTGTGTTCATCAAACTCCTTGAATGATGATTCAGTTATACTACGTCTTTTCCAGAGAATGCTTACTAGTCCAACTGTGATGTGGTACATTGAGTTACCATGAGCTTCTTTTGATAACTTTACTACCTTAGCTACCACGCTTTTAACCCACTTCCAGTTACCCATACGATATGAACTAGAACGAAACTATTAACCAAATTTGAACAGACTACTGCTACTCATATCTTTAATCATATTCATGAGTGGTGTCGTCATCGTCGAATGGTTAAAACTTATGTTCCTGATCAACTCTTAGCTGAGTCATTTATAAAATCCTTACTGCCATCTATCACCGAGGATGTGGAGAAAGGTGGAGTTGTCACAGAAGAGCAAGTAATTACTCGTGCCCAATATTTGGATTTGATTTATACACAATCTGGCACGCTCTATGACAACATCCTGAATGCACCCCGACCAGCTTTCATTGTTCCTCCACCACCATCGAGTAAGGAATCTTATGCCAGTGACGGTGTGATTGGTTCTTCGAGCACACAAACGACAGGTAGACCATCTCATCAAACATTTGCCATTTCTAATCAAACTACAAATGCACCTGATAGCACTCTTTCTTCCGAAATCAATGTCATGTCATCTGATAAAGGCAAGAATGAAAAGTAATCAAGAAGCAATAAGAAGGGGAAAACAAGAAGAAACAAAATAATTCCCCTCAAGAGAAATCATCTGATTGCTCTCCTTCGACAAGGAAACCTCATTACCCATGTTTGATCTGTAACGATGAGCATTTTATGTGAGATTGTCCTCACCGCTCTGAAGTCTCAAAGCTTTTGAAGACTTCTAATACATCCGCGGTATTGACTGATCCTTTTCCAAATCCAGAGAGAAATATGGTTGCTACAGACCATGCTTCCACTTCCCAAGTGCTTATGCTATTCGCCTCTAAGCCTAAAATTGAAGTTTTAGTGTCAACATGAAGTAAATATTATGGAAATAAACTTTCGTCATTGAATAACCAGGTTGATCAACCTAACGCTTCAACTTTGACTTTGTCTGATCCTATTCCACCACTTATTGCACCTGAGTTAACAATAAAACCACCTAAGGGAGTTGTACATAAATCGACATTTAACCCTCGAGCTCGAGCTGCACAGAATTATAACATAGTAGAAGATTTGGATCAGTCACCTTCTACTATGTCAACACTCGAGGTGCTTCCAAATTGTCCCTCCAAAAAGTAGGCTTGGTTGTCAGCAATCAATGGAATCGATCCCACTAATTCCAATCTCGTGGTTTTCAACCATGCGGGTTATATGGCACAGTTACCAACGCAACTAGCATTCCTGATTCAAGAAAATTCCTTGAATAAACTTATTCATTGAACCATTATTTATGAGGGGGAATCCACTTGTATTATGTATATGAATTGCTCGAAAACACTTGGTTCACCGCACTCTTCCAGCTTGGTTTCACCAACAACGTTAAAATCTTTTGATGGTCATGGTAGGTTCCTATAACAATAGGTATCATATATCATGATTGACTCGGTTTAGCTCTGAAATATGTACACACATTTTCTTATTGCAAAGGTTTTCCATATTTGTAAAAAATAAAAAAAATGTAAAGAGGGTATACCCTAAAAAAAAATAAAAGGGTAAAAAGACTAAAAAGATGGTCAAAAAATTAAAGAAAATAAATCCCAAACAAAAAGAAAAGACCAGGAAAGTGTGTAAGTCTAAATTCCACTACCTTTTTAGTGTTGTAAAATAAACAATTGTGTGCAACTTGTCACTTATGCCACAATTTGTGAATGTTCAAACAGTTTAAACTTGACTACTTTGTATTTCAATTTCATGTTGTAGAAATAGAGGATAAATATCTGACCAAACAGTTTAATCTTGATAGATAAGTAGATAGGTAGAGTGAATAAAAGGAGCTAAAGAGTTTAATCTGAGCCCTTGGATGTAATAAGTGTAGATTTAGATAGATATCACTATGTAAAAGAAAAGAAAAGTTGAAGAGGGTTTGCTAGTTTAAGTGCACCCCAATAAAGAAGTAAAAACGCTAGGGTAAAGTAGGTAGGGTAAGTAGATGATGGTTGCAAAATAATATGTGGTGGATGATAAGTTTAAAATGTGTAAATCTTTTACTTTCATCACAAGGCAAGGCATGTATCACATGGAAGGCACATCAACACTCAAAGTCAAAAATAATTAACCTCCCTACTCATTTCCCCTAAAATTTTCACTAATTTCATAAGTGCTAAAGGTAATTGCCAAAGTTAAAGGGGCTTAGAGCATTTCTCTGACTTTTGGAGGGACCGGACCCTCGGCCCAATAATTTGGAATACCTAAAGTACTTAAATCCCCTTCCTCAACAATTACCCCTTCATAAAGTCACTCACTCCCTTTATAAAGCTTTTCCTAAGTAAAATACTATTTTACTTAAGGAAATTAAAACATTCTTCATAAAAACCTTTTTATACACTTTAGCCTAAGTCAATATGTTATATGATGAAATACTTTTGGAAAACATTGGACTTAGCGCTTTCCCATTCATTTGGTCATATTAACCATTACCATTAATGTTTTATTATATAATTCCCAAATAAAAGAAAATTACCCACGACCGTATTATTATATTATGTAAGACCCCAAATTATTGCATATCCCGCCTCGATGGTTAAGTATAACTGTAAAACAAATAATAAATGGGAATTAATTAGTTAATTCGTAACTAATTAAGAACCCCGCCCCCCTCCGCATTAACAAAGGATTAATTAACCCCCACGGCTAATTAATAGCTTTCCCGACCAATCCCATCACCCCCGATATAATTAAAAACCTTTTAATTATATCGGGCCCACCTTCATTAAAACCCTGTTACCTTACCTCCCCGATAGCTATCCGATCAAGCCTGTGAGATTTGACGACTATTGTGCATATCGCACGACCCTCCGCAATTGAACGTTAGCGCACAATCGCAAAGCAGTTTTGTGAACAGTTCCCTTGCCACGCATCGTTCATCGTATTGAATTGCTCGTGCTAGCCCAAATACCGCCTCCCCTCCATTAGCGGTGCGATGAAAACCGCTTACCGCCTCCCGCCTCCCGCTACCGAAAAAATGTCAAATCATATTCTCGCTGACACCATCTGTCCAAATCCTGAACCCGCCAAATGTTGACTTTGCATAAAACAAAAAAGTTAATTGTTTTCATCCTATTCTGCGAATGCATGCATGCGGCAACCTGAATGTTGAAAATCAACTAGCTCGTGCACTCAGCCATCAACCACCCTTGAAGTTGTTGCCCGACGTCGCTCCAATCCATGGTGTTCTTCCAATTCAACCAATACACCATTACCAGTCACTCCATAACAGGTAATCAAAATACCATAGCCTTGGATAAACAGTCTTAATACTAGTCATAAGACCTGTTTACTCCGAGATTGTTATCAAATCTATTCAAATAGAGATGGAAGGTAAAATGACACAGTAAAGAACAGTCAAAGCGTATCAGGATTAAAGAGTATCAGATTGAAGACCAAGTCAAGTAAATCGGCTACCATGAAGATAAACAACAAAGAAGACAGTTACAAAAAATAGTATACAAATTCATGTCAAAGTGAAGACAGACGAAAAAACAGAGCAGTAAATAGTAAAAAGTAAAAGTAAGCATGGAGACACCAAGGGTTAAACAAAGATTAAAACACTTTCACCAGCTACAATGAAGTTTATCCAAAGTAAAATTGAAAAACAGTTGAAAGGAATTTAAGGTTAAAAGATGAAATCAGAGCAAAAATGGTACATTCTTCAGAAATTTCCTGTTTGAGTCATAGTTTTACAGAAACTATTGTGGCCAATCCAAGAAGTATGTTAAGAAACTGGAGAAGGTTTTTGTTCCTAACAGGCTAATATACAAAAACCTATCTCACGTTTTACACAGGTATTACCAAAATGGAGAAAAGCGCATGTTGTCACAGCCTATTTTTCAGTTTGTGGAAAGTCCTATTTTTGACATCAGTTTGCAGAGAATATTGTGAACCGCTGGAGCTGAAGTTTGGGAAACTGAGAGCGGTTTATCTCAAAAACATTCCTATATACAAAAACCTCTTTCATGTTTTACATATCTATTACAGATTGAGATATACAAGCATATCATTGGACCTTAATTTTGCAGAATTTCTGGGGCAAAATGCACAAAGGAAAGATGCAATTAGTGACTAGGATGCTTCATCATCAACATAGAGTTGCTATCAAATTCGACTTTCTCTTCTTTGTCACCATAAATCCATAGAAATAGTGCCAAATAGATTCATTAGTTTTGAATGTCTTTTATTTAAGTTCTATTATTGTAAAACAGTTTGAGATATTTGCAAACCAATCTTGATATTTTTTCAAGATATTTCAGTTTATAATTAGTATAAATACTTCTTCATTTGAAGTATTTTGGTGGATTCTTAGACACTGTTGTAAAACTGATTACTTTGGAATAAAGTGTTGTTGGAAAAATCTTGCATGGCTGGTTGGATGAAGAATTAATGCAAAGGACTTTTCACAGGATTCATGTGTCAAACACCGGACAAATAAGTATTTTATATCTCATGTGTTATTGTTTTCTTGTTTATTATATCAATTGTGTTTCATATCTGAATATTAAAATGAAAAAGAATAATTTAGAAAGTGCTTAAGTGCAATTTGTCTTCAATCGTTTTTATTCTAAATGTTTTCTTCTAAACTAGCATAAGCAGTGAATTTTTAATTGCTCATATTTCCTAGTTTTCTCATTTTTATCATTTAGTAAAGAATTCTTAATTGCTCTATATTGGTGATCATTCAAGTTTTTTTCTCTTAAAACATGTTGAAGGATTCTTAATTTCCCTTCATCCCTTTTAAGTTCATCCCATCTTTCCAAGTCTCTATTTTCTCCCTATTTAGCTATCTTGCCCTGTGAAGACATCCTTTGTTGAAAAACCAAATCCAGTTGAGCCATCTTCTTTGACTCCATTAGCCCAATGGCCTAAAATATTCAGTCCTATCCCTCTGCTACTGAATTTCACCACAAAACACAATCAAAACCCCCAAGCTTTCATAACTAGCCTAATATCTATCAAAACAAAGCTAAACCTTAAAGAGAGAGCCCTCTTTGGATACAAATTGGCTAGATTCTGTACCTAAAAGTTGGTTTGTGGTTACCTCAGACACCTTTCCTCTTCTCACAACTTATAGGAAAATCTGAGTGATAACATAATGGTGACTCTACTGGGGAACAAATAGTTTGTTTATTTTTTATTATTGTTTGCTTTATAAACTACAAACGGAGCCTGAAGTTGGCCAGGTAGCCTTTGAACTGCTCTTGCTTTGCAAGTGCATATTAGATGAATGTTGCTTCAGTCTATCTCTAGTTTAGTTTATGAACTGAACATCTAATTTCCAAACATTCGACCAATTCCTCATGTCAAATAAATCTTTAAGAAAGTTTAAATCTCAGATCTAAAGTCTCTTAAAGAAATCATAGAAGTTGTTTTGAAAATTCATAAAAAAAACAAAATAATCATAAAATACTCAAAATTTGGCTTCCTGGAGAACTAAATTTTTCTTCAGAATTGTTTTACAAGTTTAGATCTAATCTATGATGGTGGACAGGGATCAGACACACAAAGGTTAAAATCATCCACCTGGCGACTCCAAATCAATTTCACAATCAAGACTCCACTGGAGAAATGAACCTAAAAGAACTGTGTGAAAAGATCAGGCTTTTAACTTGGATTGTTATCCAAGACATTATGTTCTTTCTCATTGATAAAATTTTTCAATGTATATTGTATTTTAGAGATGATTTTAGATTAAATTTTTATTATTTTCCTTTGAAAAATGTAGATATAAAATCTCCTTACACATTTGAGGAGCATTCTTCTAATTCTTATGAAGATCATTTTCCAATTAAGGAGAATAAAAAAATTAAGACTAATCGTACAATCCCTATACATATTCCAGTACCTCATAAAATTCTTGATAGGTATAAACCACTCATTTTACCTCCTACACTCCATGATTTCCCTAATGATTATCCCAAGTATCTCCCTAGGTTTGATGGAGAGAATGGTATCACTGCCCAAAAACATAATCAAGCTTTTGAAGATTATCTTAACTTATTTGAAGTAGATGAAGAGGATGTCAATATTAAGCTTTTTGCTCTTTGTTTGCAAGACAAAGTCAAGAGTTGGTTCAAAACTTTGCCTGAGGCAAGCATCTCAAATCTCGAGCAGTTTCTCAAACTCTTCCTTGATAGATGGATAATTAAATTCAATCTTCTTGTGATCATAGAATAATATAATCAGTTAAAAAGATAGCGAGATGAAACAATACAACAATTTTCAGACAGATTTAATGAAATCTATTATTCAATACCATTAAATATAAGACCTCCCCCTGGTTTAGCTCTTTTTCATTACCCAAGAGCATTTGATTCAGAGATAGAATTTCATCTAAGAGAAAGAAACCCCTCAACAATGGAACAGATGCAGAACATGGTAGTAGATGTAGAAGTTAATCTGAAAATTAGAAGAGAAAAGTTGAAAGTAGAAAAAGAGGAAAAACTCGACTTTTTGATAAAGAAAACAGAGGAAATGATGCAGAAGATCACCATGAAAGTTGAATTTTTTTGTTCAAAATCACCATGGCACATTTGTTTCACAAAATGAAGAGGTTGACAACCATGAACAAATTCCTGTTAATTTCAACTACCATAAATCTGAAGATAGAGTTATAGAACCATATGTGGAGAGGCAATCTGCTGATCTAATTTGTATGTTTGATGACATTACTTCTTTTGATGATTTTCCCAAATATGATCAGTATGATGATAATTATGTTCTTCAAATCCAAACTAACTTTACAAAGAAATCAGAAGCTAATTTGAGGAATAAGGAAGTTCAGGTTCAGCAGCTTGAAAATAGTGATCAGCTTGTTCATTGCAGCTATGAGAATGAGGAGGAAAGTGCAGAAAATTTTGAAATCAGTGAAGGAATTTTACCATTTTGTTTTGCTTCGTTTCAGTTTATCAAAGATAACAATCATGCAATTAGAAATCAAATGTCAACAAGTCTTGATATTAACTGTCTAAAGGGCAATAAAATCTTTGTTCAAGACTTCTCATATCTAGATTTGCAGCCCCAAAATGCAATTGAATGTCAGGTTGTAGAAGAAGACTTGGAAACTGGAACATATGATCAAATGATCCAAGATGATTCCCTTCCTCTTTGTTTTGAATCATTTCAATTTTTAAAGGAAATGTGGTATAAAATTTTTAAATAAAAGGAGGAGCAGCTTGTAGAAATCTATGAAGTTCCATTTGAACCTATATGTAATAAGTTGCAGCAATCCTTCCAAGTTATTTATGATCCAATAGCTGATAGGTTGAATGACGAATGCAATCAGAATTTTTCTCCATTAATAGACTATGAGAGCCAAAATCAAGATGATAATGGTTTCACCAGACAGACATTACAATCAGTAGAAATATCATCACAAAGATCAGTTTAAAACATGCAAGGTGATAAAGATAAAAGTGATATTTCAGTTTCATGGCATGCAAGCCATACACAACAGATGTGCAGTTGTTTGAATTAGTTCAAGAATAGTGTATATATTTTACAAGATCCTTTTGTACAGTTTCTAGATTCAACAAAGGATATCGGGAGTTTCCTTATCTTCTCAAAGGTTAACAAAGCTATATTTGATTTTAAGATCTCAATTTTAACCACCAACAAGCACAGGCAACAAAATTCACCAATTTATATGATGCTTGAATGGTTGCATTGGTTGTTTCATATTACCTAACTAGCAGTCAGAAAGCTGATTAGAGTAAGTAGGTAGGATTTTCGTTTGAATAAATTTAGTTTCCATCAGCAAGTATATGTTAGATCAGATTTCAGTTTGCAGAAAAGGCTACAATTTCAGTTCAATACTTTTAGTCACAAAGATTACACAATAGAGCATACACATGTGTGGGATTGGCTCAATGGATCAGGCTACTAGTCGACGGTGTTCTTGACATTTCACAAGGAAATGCCATCCCCAAGTGAAGTCGTTGTTAGGTTCCTATACCAATAGGTATCATATATCATGATTGACTCGGTTTAGCTCTAAACTATGTACATACCTTTTCTTATTGCAAAGGTTTTCCATATTTGTAAAAAATCAGAAAATTAAAAAATGTAAAGAGGGTATACCCTAGAAAAAAAAATAAAAGGGTAAAAAGACTAAAAAGATGGTCAAAAAATAAAATAAAATAAACCCCAAACAAAAAGAAAAGACCAGGAAAGTGTGCAAGTCTAAATGCCACTACTTTTTTATTACTGTAAAATAAACAATTGTGTGCAACTTGTTACTTATGCCACAATTTGTGAATAGTCAAACAGTTTAAACTTGGCTACTTCATATTTCAATTTCATGTTGTAGAAATAGAGAATAAAGATCTGACCAAACAGTATAGAAGTAGATAGGTAGAGTGAATAATAGGAGCTCAACAGTTTAATCTGAGCCTTTGGATGTAATAAGTGTAGATTTAGATAGATATCACTATGTAAAAGAAAAGAAAATTTGAAGAAGGTTTGTCAGTTTAAGTGCACCCTAATAAAGAAGTAAAAATGCTAGGTTAAAGTAGGTAGGGTAAGTAGATGATGGTTGCAAAATAATATGTGGTGGATGATAAGTTTAAAATGTGTAAATCTTTTACTTTCATCACAAGGCAAGGCATGTATCACATGGAAGGCACATCAACACTCAAAGTCAAAAATAATTAACCTTTCTACTCATTTCCCCTAAAATTTTCACTAATTCCCTAAGTGCTAAAGGTAATTGCCAAAGTTAAAGGGGCTCAGAGCATTTCTCTGACTTTTGGAGGGACCGGACCCTCAGCCCAATAATTTGGAATGCCTAAAGTACTTAAATCCCCTTCCTCAATAATTACCCCTTCATAAAGTCACGCACTCCCTTTATAAAGCTTTTCCTAAGTGAAATACTATTTTACTTAGGTAAATTAAAACATTCTTCATAAAAACCCTTTTATACACTTTAGCCTAAGTCAATATGTTATATGATGAAATACTTTTGGAAAACATTGGACTTAGCACTTTCCCATTCAGTTGGTCATATTAACCATTACCATTAATGTTTTATTATATAATTCCCAAATAAAAGAAAACTACCCACGCCCATATTATTATATTATGTAATACCCCAAATTATTACATATCCCGCCCCGATGGTTAAGTATAACCGTAAAACAAATAATAAATGGGAATTAATTAGTTAATTCGTAACTAATTAAGAGCCCCGCCGCATTAACAAAGGATTAATTAACCCCCACAGTTAATTAATAGCTTTCCCGACCAATCCCGTCACCCCCGATATGATTAAAAACCATATAATTATATCAGGCCCGCCTTCATTAAAACCCCATTACCCTACCTCCCTAATAGCTGTCCGATCAAGCCTGTGAGATCTGACGACTATCGTGCATATCACATGACCCTCCACAATCGAACGTTAACACGTGATCACAAAGTAGTTTTGTGAATAGTTCCTTTGCCACATGTCGCTCATCATAATGAATCACTCGCGCTAGCACAAATACCACCTCCCCTCCATTAGCGGTGCGATGAAAACCGCTTACCACCTCCCGCTACTGACAAAATGTCAAATCATATTCTAGCTGATGCCATCTATACAAATCCTGAAACCGCCAAAAGTTGACTTTGCATAAAACAAACAAAGTTAATTGTTTTCATCCTATTCTGCGAATGCATGCATGCAACAACCTGAATGTTGAAAATCAACCAACTCGTGCACTCAGCCATCAACCACCCTGAAAGTTGCTGCCTGACACCGCTCCAGTCCATGGTGTGCTTCCAAGTCAACCAGTACACCATTACCAGTCACTCCGTAACAGGTAATCAAAATACCACAGCCTTGGATAAATAGTCCTAATACTAGTCATAAGACCTGTTTACTCTCAGATTGTTATCAAATCTATTCAAATAGAGATGGAAGGTAAAACGACACAGTAAAGAATAGTCAAATTGTATCAGGGTTAAAGAATATCAGATTGAATACCAAGTCAATTAAATCAACTACCATGAAGATAAACAACAAAGAAGACAGTTACAAAACAGAGTATACAAATTCATGTCAAAGTGAAGACAGATGAAAAAATAGAGCAGTAAAAGTAAGCATGGAGACACCAAGGGTTAAAAAAATATGAAAACACTTTCACCAGCTACAATGAAGTTTATCCAAAGTAAAAGTGAAAAACAGTTGAAAGGAATTTAAGGTTAAAAGGTGATATCAGAGCAAAAATGGTACATTCTTCATAAATTTCTTGTTTGAGTCAGTTTTTCAGAAACTATTGTGGCTAATCCAAGAAATATTTCAAGAAAATGGAGGAATTTTTTATTCCTAACAGTCTAATCTATAAAAACCTATTTCACTTTTTACACATGTATTACCAAAAGGGAGAAAAGCACATGTCTTCATAGCCTATTTTTCAGTTTGTGGAAAGTCCTATTTTTGACATCGTTTTGCAGAGAATATGGTGAATAGCTGGAGCTGAATTTTAGGAAACTGGGAGAGGTTTATCTCAACAACATTCCTATCTACAAGAAACTCTTTCACTTTTTACATATCTATTACGGATTGAGATATACAAGCGTATCATTGGACCCTAAGTTTGTAGAGTTTCTGGCATAGAATGGACAAAGGAAGGATGTAGTTAGTGACTGGGATGCCTCATCATCAACTTAGAGTTGCTATCAAATTCAACTTTCTCTTCTTTTTTACCATAAATCCATAGAAATAGTGCCAAATAGATTCATTAGTTTTGAATGTCCTTTATTTAAGTTCTATTATTGTAAAACAGTTTGAGATATTTGCAAACCAATCTTGATATTTTTTCAAGATATTTCAGTTTAGAATTAGTATAAATACTTCTTCATTTGAAGTATTTTGGTGGATTCTTAGACATTGCTGTAAAACTGATTACTTTGGAATAAAGTGTTGTTGGACAAATCCTGCATGGCTGGCTGGATGAAGAAATAATGCAAAGGACTTTTCACAGGATTCATGTGTCAAACACCGGACAAATAAGTATTTTATATCTCATGTGTTATTGTTTTCTTGTTTATTATATCAATTGTGTTTCATATCTGAATATTAAAATGAAAAAGAATAATTCAGAAAGTGCTTAAGTGCAATCTGTCTTCAATCGTTTTTATTCTAAATGTTTTCTTCTAAACTAGCATAAGCAGTGAATTCTTAATTGTTCTTGTTTCCTAGTTTTCTCATTTTTATCATTTAGTAAAGAATTATTAATTTCTCTTTATTGGTGATCATTCAAGTTCTTTTCTCTTAAAACATGTTGAAGGATTTTTAATTGCCCTTTATCCCTTTTAAGTTCATCCCTTCTTTCGAGGTCTCTATTTGCTTCGTATTTAGCTATCTTGCCCTGTGAAGCCATCCTTTGTTGAAAAACCAAATCCAGTTGAGCCATCTTCTTTGACTCCATTAGCCCAATGGCAAAAAATATTTAGTCCTACCTCTCTGCTACTGAATTTCACTACCAAACACAATCAAAACCCCCAAGTTTTCATAAATAGCCTAATATTTATCAAGACAAAGCTAAACCTTAAATAGAGAGCCCTCTTTGGATACAGAATGGCTAGATTCTATACCTAAAAGTTGGTTTGTGGTTACCTCGGACACCTTTCCTCTTCTTACAACTTCTAGGAAAATCTGAGTGATAACAGGTCGCACATATATGCCTTGTGGAATATTGAGTAATCTGCAAATTGAACAAGGAGGAAAAATAGTAACTATTGAAGTTGAGGTTGTTAACAGACCACTTGACTACAGCATTTTGCTAGGAAGACCATGGGTTTATGCTATAGCTATTGTGGTTTCTACATATTTCCGTACGATTGCATTCCCTCATAAGGGTGGAATCGACCAACTCGCCTTCTTCACATCTAGTTCACAAGCTACTAGAAGCATTCCATTAGTTAACGGACCCCCGCTATTTCTTCAAAATATTGGTGTAGGTCTCTTCAAGGATTCTTCCCTAATGGGTACTTTTTCACTGCCACCACCATCAAACTTGGAGGAAGTGGCAAAAGCTGAGACTTGCAACATGATATCATCCACTTCATCTGACTTAAGGAGGATTACCAATAGTTCTGAAGTTGATATTAATAATGAAATCATACTGCTAAGCCCCATTGAGCTTGCATAGCAATCAATCTTTCTGGCTTGCACGATGAACCCAAATCCATCTTCACCAATTGTATGGGTAGATCATTCATTAGAATATGGTACTTCCTCCAATCCATTTTCACTATATTTTCTACTGATGAAGGAATCATCCAATCAATGATGACGAAAGAAGAATCATGGGAAGATTATCATCATCGTTCCCATCTTCTAGATCACATAGAAGATTTTTCAAATAAAATTAATCACCCTTCAGTTGTTGATTTTCTTTCGAATTATGTTTTCATAGATACAGTAGATTCTGAGCGAAACTTGTCAAATATCGAAGAAACAATTTCTATCAATATTTCGACCAAAACTAACATTGTAGAAAACATTCATGTTGGCAAATCTTGTTCTCCATCAGAACTTGATATTTACCATGCTCTCTTTCGTGAATTCCGAAATATATTTGCATGGTCATATGAGGAGACTCCAGGCATTGACTCTAGTATAGTTGAACATGAAATCAAAATGTATCTTGATGTCAAACCAGTGTGATAGCACCTTCGTCCTGTTCATCCAAAGAAGGTTGATGCCATTAAAATAGAAGTTGAAAAACTTTTGCATGCTGGTTTCATTTACCCTATTCCTCTTACTAATTGGGTTTCCAATCTTGTTCCTATCATGAGGAAAAAAGGGACAATATGAGTGTGTGTCGATTATAGGGATGTTAATCATGCTTGTCCAAAAGACAATTATCGCACTCCCTTTATCGACCAGATTATTGATGAATGTGCTGGATGTGAAATATTCTCATTTATGGATGGTTTTTACGACTATAATCAGATCAATATCCGCCCAAAGGACCAATCTAAAACTACTTTTATTTGTCCATGGAGCATGTTTGCTTAGAGGAAACTCCCTTTTGGTTTGAAGAACACAGGGGAAACTTTTCAGAGGGAAATGAACTATGCCTTCCATGACACCAAACATATTGTTCAACCATATCTTGATGATTTACCTACACATTCACGAAAGCAGGTTAATCACCCGCAACATTCGAGAGCTATATTTTTACAGTGCCAACACTACAAAATACGACTCAATCCACACAAATGTGTGTTTTGTGTTGGTTCTGGTCACTTTATTTGATTGGTAGTGTCTAAGGAAGGAATTCAACTCAACCCACTTAAGGTTCAGGGAATTCTTGACTTTCCTCAACCTTCAAATCTAGTTCAATTACAGAGACTCCAAGAGAAGGCTAACATTTTGAGGAGGTTCATTTCCAATTATGCTGAAATGGCTAAAGGATTTACTCATCTATTGAAAAAGGAGATACCCTTCCATTGGGATCAGGTAGCACAAGCTTCCTTTGATGCTCTTAAAGATACCTTGATTAGAGCATCATTAATGTATTCCTTGAATTATCAAAACGACTACTTCTTGTATCTATCCACTGCAGATACAACCATTGGAATGGTTTTAGTCCAAGAGGAATATGGGATTGAACATCCGATATATTATTTGAGTCACAGTCTCAATGATACAAAAGTAAAGTACTCTTATGTCGAAAAGTTAGCTCTTGATGCTATTCAAGATGTACAGATATTTCGCCACTATATCCTACTTTGGAAGACCACTGTCATTTCGAACTACAACCATATGACATATATTTTGTCATGTCAATTGTTGGGGGGGGAATACTCAAAATGGATCGTCATTTTGCAGGAATCTGTTTTGGAATTCATCCAATCCAAATCAAAGAAATCTCTAGTTTTTGTCGAGATTCTTTGTGACCTTCCCTCTAATACCATTAATTCAACACCAAAACCATCAATTCTGGATGAGTCTCTATTCCTGATTTTGTCATCTGACCCGTGGTATGGAGATATACTGATTTATCTCCAGAACCAAACTTTCTGGCCTGATACCTCTCGCTCGCATCAAGGACATGTCCAATACCAAGCCAAAGATTATTTGATCGTTTGTGACACTCTTTACCATCGTGGTATCAATACGATTTTACGAAGGTGCCTCACTCATGAGGATGCCGAGAAAGTTTTGAATGATTGTTATTCATGTGATTGTGAAGGAAACTTATCTGGTTATGCTACCATGCAGAGAATTCTCTGTGCTGGTTACTTTTGGCCTACCATATTCAAAGATTGCATCATTATTGCCAGAAGTTGTCATGCATGTCAGATATATGATCGTAAATCTAGATTACCTCCCGCACCACTGCATCTTGTCGTCACTATTGGACCATTCACCAAATGGAGCATTGACTTCATTACATGTAACCCCAACTCGGCTGGGGGGCATGGGTACATTATGGTCGTTGTTGACTATTTCACAAAATGGGCTGAAGCGTTTCCAACATTAAACAACAGTGGCAAGAGGGCTGCACTTTTCTTTTTCAACCACGTGGTTGCCTAGTTTGGTGTACCATAGGTGATAGTTACAGATCATGAGTCGCATTTTCGCAATCACATGATGACTAAGTAAACTTCCAAGTTAGGACTTTCACATGACAATTCTACTCCTTATTATCTATAATCTAATGCACAAGTTGAGGCCATCAACAAAGTCCTGAAGTGAATGCTTCAAAGAATGATAGGGGTTCATAAACGAAACTAGCATTTAATCTTGTACTCTGCCTTGTGGGCATATCAAACCTTGGTTAGGAATGCAACTAGCTCCACACCCTTTCAATTGGTGTATGGTCTCGAGGCAATCTTGCCGATACAATGTGAAATTTCATCTCTAAAACTCACGATTGACCTGTTACCTGACACTTCTGATGAAGAAGCATGTTTCTTAGAACTCATCCATCTGGATGAAACCCGTCGTGAAGCCGCATTGGCTAACGAAGCACATAAGAAACGAATCAAGGCACAATATGACAAAAATGTCAAGCCTCGCATTTTCTCAGAAGGATACCTGGTCTTGCTTTATGATAAAGAAACTGATAAACTAGGAGCAGGAAAATTCGAACCATTATGGATGGGTCCTTACATTGTCAAGCATGTTTTGGCAAAAGGTGCCTATGAGTTGGTGGATTATGATGGAATTCCATTGTCGCAGCCCCGAAACAGGTTGTATCTCAAACATTACTATGCTTAATTGAGTGTAGTAAAATCATTGTATATACGATTTAATTGCATGTGTATGTGTTAATGTGTCTTTTAGAATTTTTTATATGGTTAAGTAATCCGTTGCATTTGTTGCGGATGTTAGAATCTTTGGAACCCTTTTTTGGTTACGCCAATGGTGCTAGTCGTAGTATGCAGAACCTATCTTCTACAGCATAGGCCATTTTTGCTCCAAGTGGCGAGTTAGTGAGTTTTCAAGGGATTTGTATAAGACGTTCTATGAATAATATCACTGAGTATAGTGCATTGATCAAACTTCTCTCTGATACCATTTCATTTTTCATTTACCGAATCATCATTAGGCTGGACTCACAACTCATTGTACTACAACCAACAAATGTTTATACCGTCTGAAACCCAACAATTATTCATATGTTCCTTAGAGTTCATATTTTGGAAAGATATTTTGATTACATTCAATATCAACATATTTCTAGAAACTTTAACACATTAATCGATTCATTAGCGAACTATGTGTTAAACAGACATTTGTGACACATGTAAAAGTAAATTTTCAATTCACATCATTAGTTGAATAGGATTGTGCATAACCATATATAAAAACTCTCAAATCAAAATAGATAGATGTTTTAAAAGTTTCTACAAAACTTGTGCCCAAGCCATGTTTGGTCATCTGACCTAAAAACTCAAAATGCATGCAAAAATCATCCTAAGTAGGCCCAATGATGCTCATGATAATAGGTCACAACCTGAGCTATCATGCGCAAGAGCCGCATCCAACGACCAGGAACACCAATAGTATGGAATTGCAACCTCATAGGTAACTCCTCGATCTAAACATCCAGAATACCGATGGTTAATCCCTCTACATGATCCTGCAATTTTTCCAGTGTCTCGGCCAAATCCAAATCCTAGGGAACTTCTCTCCCAACATTTCTTCGTGTTGGTCCACCTTCCTCATGTTGGTGTCTCATAGATTGAACAGTACCAACATCTGTATGCATGAGAACGATTTTAGTTTAGTCTTGGAAACATCAAAACACAAAAACATGTAGAAACTTAAAAATCAAAAAACATTTGGTCAAATTGTTTTTACCTATAGCACCCCATTGATCGCCCACTGGTAAACTCAACTCTGGATCTCCATGAAAATCCATCCCTGCATATGGATTCTCCTCGATGACAATGTGTTGTCGATCAAGCCAACTGAAGAATGCAGTAGAAAATGTAATCGATGACTAACCAGCATGTCTAGCCATCAGTTCAACCCACCTCTACATCTGTGGATCTCTAGGACTAGCTACACCCAGTGTTACATGCTGAGGTTGCATCAATGGAATTCTCTCTAAGGTAAAATCAATTAAGAGAAATCCATAGCTAAAATTCTTGGTCTTGCCGCTCTTTAACTTTGTCAGCTGCTCTTTCAATGAAGAAAGCACTGCCTCACACTAGTTGAATAAAGTTGGCTCAAGACACTCAAGTTCATACTGCATGTATGATCTATTCGCCAGATGGAGTGTCACACTGCTTGCCAAATTTGTGATGGTGAAAAGGATTCTTCTCAATGGAAAATTATGAATATCTTTGATGATTATATTTCCGTCCTTGCTAGGCTATGTACCTGGCCGACAGAATTGTCAAACATAGTCCCTCACTGATTCCCCTCCATGGGAAAAACTTGAAAGAGATATGGGGGCACCACGTACTGAAAACCCTGTAAGAAAATAAACATCATTGATCATAATAGGGACCACTTTGTCCCTTATGTGAAAATCCTGATCCATCAGATCCCATGCATGAACTAGGAACTGCAATAGTTCTAATTGTTGCATCATCCCAGACAACCTGAAGTATTTGAGCAACCCATAGTTTTTGAGGGCCTCAACTGCACCCAAATTATTTAGAGCAACCATGTCTTGTTCTTCATTCTCTCTTTCTTGCTAAGTAATAGACATTCTGATCTGATGAAAGCTTGAAATCAAACCATAAGCTTAGTTAGGATCCTTTTCATGCAAAAAACTAGAAATATTTTGGGCCAAACAGGTGAAACAAGTTTGTGAAACTCACCCAACGCAACCCAGACAAGGAGACATTGCACAACAATGTAGATAGCCTTCTATCTGGGTGCTCCCTAGCACAGGTTTCGACATGGAAGCCTGCGCGGATCCCAAGGCGAAATATTCTAACCCTAGGGGCCCTAAAAACCCTAAAAGCTTGCATGAAAGTGTAAAAGAATAACATGAAAAGAAAGACAAGGGTTAGATCACCTACTTGGTCCAGACAGCACAAGAAATGATCTGCAGAATCTCTCACAATCAGTTGCTTAAGATTGAGGTAAAAAACAGGGTCAGAGCACAAACTAAATGGTAAATATCAAATGGTGAAAATAACATGGTAAATTCTTGTTTTTATGTTTATGTCATGATCATTGAATGAGTAAAATTTAGTATTTACCTAATTTTTACCGTTGAAACAAGTATGTTTAATCCATTTAGTGTTGCTTTGGACAGATTTATAGTTGACTTATAGAATTTGACGTGCACGATCATGAATTTTACTTTGACCACAAAACATACTTTTATCTCTTTTTCGAGCTTTGTTAAACATAGAAAAAGGAACCCCCTTGGAGTTCTCTTTAAGCTCTTTTCAAACTCTGGAAATATGACAAGATTGTTGAGTGCTTGTCCTTTTCAACTCATTAATGGATTGGAAACAACATCTACTTAGTATAAGTTTAACCCTTTTCTGGACTGAGATAAATTATTTACAAAAAAGGAACACGTTGATCGAACATTGTCAATAGGTTCTCGCTTGTATTGTTTTACGCTTTTTCGGACATGAGAGACAAATATATGAAAAAGAACTTGTGGAGTTTTCTTTTTGTCCCTTTTCAAACTCTCTAAACATGAAAAGGACTGAGATATCATTGTTGTTAAACTCGTTAAAACATCAAATAGCAACAAACTTGTCCATCATGACAAAATCGAGTTTCACCTTTGCTCGACTTGTTAAAACATCACATAGCAATGGATTCACCTGAAGGGTGGAATTTTACAACAAGCATATGTTATCCTCCTCAAGCTTGATAAAAATAAACAGGTACTGGTCAACAATGACTTGGAAAAATGGGAAAAGGGGTAAACCACTTTATGGCAGCAGGTCGCTCTTAAACATGACACTTTCACTTCATCACTGTGACTAATTAGGTTGGGTAATCTACTTGATGGTCATCATACCTTGGTCTATTATACCATCCATTACTTTGGTTTTGGGTCAATGCTTCCAATCCATTCAGTGTCGTTGACATGTTCAAGTGAAGTCACTCAGTTTAAATTCATCCTTTGCAATACTCATAAACCTCATTTTCATGACCGCCATTCCTAAACCTTGTATCGCCAGTCACATTCCATCTCCAAAACTCATTATACTCATTTCGTGTCATTGATGTGGGATACATCAAGGCCCTCCTGCGATGAGTCGTTTCTTGTTGACTTCAGCACATTATCCAAGAAGTTGACTTAGAAACACCCTTCCAGTACCTTGAGGCTTGCATACATCAATGGTAAGTTTCTAGCTTTCGGTGATGGGTTGACATCACTGGACTTTGACCGAAAGACTTTGTATGGTGTTCGACATCAAAAAATCCATTCACACCATAAAGAATGTACTGCAGTACCTTGAGGATCATTATCATTATCGGTGATTTCTCTCACATTTGTTAATGGATTACATCATTGGCTAGTAATCAGACAATGTCTTCCCATGTTCAACTTCAGATCACATATTCACATGGTTAGACTCATACTTGAGCAAACAATTTAACGAGATAGAAGACCTCGAATCTATTTTCATCCATCCGGGCTGCAATTTCAGGAAATGTACCAAATCATCCATACAATGGATTTACATTGATGGTCATCCTATCATGGGTCTATATATGTAGACGACTATCTATGTACTTATAATGAAAGTTTATATGCTGAGCATGGGTATGCCTTCCCTCACAATTCATGAGAAAAAATCAAAATATCATGATATTATGTATTGTAATCGATGCATGTCACCAACCACTTCGGAACCTCCTCATTGCACCGTAAAGCATATCACTCGACATTAACATTTTTGGCTTCATGCTTTAGGGGGCAGTTGTTACAAATCCATTTGGGCACATCACTCCCATCATTCAAATCAGTGTTATTAGGGCTCATCAAACCCTAATTTAGTTGCTACATTCCCTAGACAAGTCATCACTTTGAATGCCTCTTTCCTTGAGATTTTCTTGGCTTGAATCCCTCCAAAAATGCCTCCTTGAGGGACTAGCGTAGCCTTGGTCAAGGGTAAGTGCGCTTCAGTGTAGGTAGGCCCATGTTAGGGTGATTTCCAGAGCACTTAGGCCCACTTTGACCTACACTGGGCGAGATTGAGTGAAATCATCATAGGGTTATGGGAATATTCTTATCTTCTGGAGCCATCTAGAAGATTCCCACACTTATCATCTCCTATGAGCTTGAAATTGGATAGGAAGTGAGTTAAGTAACCTCCTATCCTCTCATCCCTTCCTCCATGGAAACTAACTCTAAGTTTGGAAGGCCATTCAATACCCTCATTTATGACCAAACCTCCTCCATTTTCCTATAAATTGAGCACTCATTTAAGTGATCAAGGGCTGGACTTTGAGAATTTGTAAGGAGATACTATTGATGTGAGGTTCGAGATTGTAAGAAAACATTATTATGTTGCTAGAGTGTTGTGCTTTTGATGTGATGTTGGTTGGAACCCAAGTTGGAAGAGTGACAATGGATCAGACTTCATGGTTGTAATTCTTCCTTCTAGTTAATAAAGTTGTTTACACCTTTTCCCATATTCTTGTCTTTATGTATGATGATTATATGTGTAAATGCTTTTGATTCCATTTGCTTATATTAGATAGATCTCTTACTTTGATTGGTTTTTCTCATTTGTTTATGACTGCAGGTACTTGTCGAGCGGATTAAGTTCGAGAAGGAGCGACGGGAGCCATACAAAGGAGTCAAAGGGAAAGCAAAAGATAACAAGTAGGTCCCTTGTCTTATTTATCTTTTATAGAAAAAGGTTAAGCGCTTTAAATTTGTTGTTCTAGGTGTAGCTACACACCTAGATAAATTTTGTTTATCTGTAGATGCAAATTTCCACATAACACCCCCCCCCATGCCTTTCAATCCATAATTTCCATTTCTAGCAACATTGGAACTACCAGATGTGCCAAGGCTCACAAATGAACCAATATTCCATTTGTCGTATTGGCCTCTAGTTCCTACTAAGATTCTCGTTGATTGTCTGAAATTCAAAGGAAATTCTGGAGAAGACCCCAAGGCTCACGTTATGACTTACCATTTATGGTTTTCATCCAATTCTTGGGTTGATGATTCCATTTGTCTACGTCTTTTCTAGCAAACATTGAAAGGTGTTATTGCGAAATGGTACATCGAGTTACCTCAAGTTGCCTACCAAGACTTAAACACCTTGGCAATGGCCTTCCTCACCCACTTCTAGCAACCAATTCAATATGAAAATGGTACACATCTATTAACGTCCTTGAAACATAATACTGCTACCCACATCTCTTACCATACTCATGAATGGAGATGTCGAGATCACCTTATCAATTTCGAGATACCTGATGAGCTTTTAACTGAATTTTCTACCAAATAATTTGTTAATAAAATTGCCATGGACATAGCTATGGGTGGTTGTGTGACTGAAGATCAAGCCATTTCTCATGCCTAGTATTTAGATTTAGTATATTCCCAATCTAGCATGTTATATGATCTCTTGTCTGATACTCCAAGACCGTCTACTAATCCTACATCTTCCACTAGTAAAGATTCTTCTACTTCTATGAAGCAGAAATCTGTTTCGAATATTGCATCCAATTATCCTTCGAATCCCTCTCAAAATCCTAGTAAAACCTCTGAGGTTAATGTAGTTCAGTCTATCACAGCAGACAAAACCTCAAAAGGTTAAAAGAATGGTAAAGAAAAATCCAAATATGATACCCCGAAACAAGATCCTCTGAAGTCATCTGCTGATGATGCATCTAAATGTAAGCCCACATATCCTTGCCTCATTTGTGAGGAGGATCACTATACCAAGGATTGTCCCCATCATGATGAAGTTAGTCGTTTGTTAAAAGGCACACAAGGGACACTGGTTGTATTAAAAGAACATTTTCTAGCACAACAAACCCAATTGGTAGAAAAACTGCAATCTTCAACATATTCGGTCTCTCAGGTTTATATGAGTGGAACGACACCTATTTATGTTTCCACTCGGTCAAAATATTATCTGAATCCTCCCAAATACGTGGCGGAGAAAGAAGTTACTGATACACCTTCCACTTCTACTCTACCAACTTCTAGTCCTCTTCATATTGATAGACCTAGTAATGACTACATTATCTGACCACCTCCTAAGGGTGTCCTTCAGAAATCATCATACAATCTGAATGCGTAAGATGCTCAGCATTATAATATTGTCGAAGATTTAGCTTAATCACAACAGAAAGCATTACTATCCGCTATAGGAGTAATTGGCCCTACTGATTCGAGTCTAATTACCTTTGACCTGAAAAACATTTTTCCATGTCTTCCACATCAACTTGCCTTTTTAATCCAAGTCGTTATCAAAGGGAAGATGATTCATCAGAATATTTTTGATGAGGGTGCTTCCACCTACATCATGTCTATCCCATGCTGGAAATATATTGGCTCTCTACCTCTCAATCAGTCTCCTAACACCTTAGAAGCCTTCGATGGCAGAGGATCTCGTCTATATGGTATTCTCACAAACTTGCCCATAACGTTGGAAGGGAAAACCATTAATTTACAAGTAGAAGTCGTTGATACCAAATTGAATTATAACCTTCTACTTGGTCAGAGTTGGACTCATGCTATGCTTTGCGTGGTTTCTACTCTGTTCTATGTGCTCCTCTTTCATCATGAGGGGAAATTGTCAGCGTTGATCAGTTAGAATTTTTCTCTTCGAGCTCCTCGAATGGCAATGTGACATATGTGGTAAATACTGACATACCTTATTAGAGTGTTGGGGCAGGGATTTTTAAAGACTTTTCTCTTATGGGAACTTTTTCCCTCCCACCTCCAAACATCTCTTCTGTTAATATGATCTCTACTTCACACGATCCCTGGATCGTTCCTCATCCCAATCAAGTTGATTCGTCTAGTGATGTCATGCCACTCAACTCAACCCCAACTATTCGAGCCATAGTATGAAGGATTGTTCGTACTGGGAGATTTGTGAGGGTCTTTATATCGATCCTCCCACTTTGAGTCTTTTTAGTCCCTGGACAATGCCCTGCAATCAACATATCTGATCTCTCTCCTCCAATGCAAGAACTAGACAATTGAACCCGTTGTCCCTTTCTAGACAAGCCAGTAATGAAATAAATGTCTGTGACATCTATTTCGAGTTCTTGCTCCCCGATCATGAATAGTCAGTGATCCACATCCCACTAACCAATCAAATGTTGTAATAGCTCAGGCTAGGATCTAATCGCAGGGATCCTGAAGAACTTGAGCAACCCACATGCTTGTAGGGCATCAATACAATTTGGATCCTGAGCTTTTGATGGTTTTCAGCTTCGTGTCCTCTTTCTTTCCATTCAACCACCATTTTGTACTGATTATCCTGTGGAAAATTAATCAAACAACATTTCATGAGCTTCCATGGAGACCAAATTGAAGAAAAAATCATTCAACATGGAGGATTTCACCAAAACATTTTACCTCAACACCAATGCGACTGTGAGTGAATTTTCACATGCTGCCAACGCAATGGCCTAGTTGACCACAGGGTGACCAATGCGGGTCTGATGGGTAAAACCTACGTTGATCGCCCTTGACATAATTTTTTTACAAATCCTCTTTGCAACCTAATCAATGGATGAAAATGCATGAAATGAGAACCAAAATGAAGGGTAGGGACAAATCTCTTACCTGCAACAAATGACTCAGTGAATGGGATCCGAGATTGATCGTACTCCTTGCCTGAAAATCAAGGTAAAATGAGGTAAAATGCTCTCAGATTTTAAAGTTAGTGAAATGGTAAAAATGATTTACTTGTTGGCCTTTTTATAAGTTTTAATTAATAATTTTTACCAAATTAGGGCATATTTCACTCATTTTTTAATATTTTTCCTCAAAATCGATAATGTGTGTTTCCTTGTGCAGTGACAAGTCATGCATACTTGGTGACGATGATTTATTTTGACTAATTCAACGAGTTTTATTTTATCTCTTTTTCGGATGCATAAAAAATAAAAGAAAAAGAAACCCCTTGGAGTCATCTTTAAGCTCTTTTTTTACTCTCAAAAAATTAAAAGATTGCCAAGTACTTGTTGTTTCAAACTCGTTAATGTAAATGAAATGACGTCTACTCATTATAATCTTAACCCTTTTCTGGACAGAGACATACTATACTACGAAAAATGAATACCTTAGTCGAACATGGCTAAGAGGTTCTCTTGGATATTATTTTCTACCTTTTCGGGTTTAAGAGATGATTTACGAAAAGGGACCTTTGGATTTTTCTTTTCCACTTCTTTTTCAAACTCTCTAAACATGAAAAATATGCAAAGTTTCCCCTCCACCAGACTCGTAAAACATAAATGATGCAGGACTTGTCACCATGACGAGACCAAGTTTTTCCTTCCTACGACTCGTTAAACTTACTAGGATGGATTCATTCGAAGGATGAAATTATATGGAAAGCATATTTTATCGCCTTCAAGCTTGCGATAAAAAATAATGGGATACTCACTAAAAATAATGGGGGGAAAGTGAAAGCAATCATCTCTTGTATTTTGTAAAGGTAGCATATCACTCTTGAACATGACACTCATCTATTGCTCGTGTCCAGTTTGGGACATACTCACTTAATCACTTTCCTTCCGAGGTTTGGGAAATCCATTTTGCCTCTCATTTGATTATATCACTTCATCATCATGACTTCTAATCTTATGTTGAGTCAAATGCTTCCAAAGTCTGGAGTCTTGTCACTGATATGTTCAAGAGAAGTCATATCTGCAGTTCTTTACCACGTATACACTATCTAATTTTATACCATGGTCCTGGATCACACTTATCTACTCTAATACAACCTTTTGTTTCATGTCGATGATATGGGATTCATTATGGCCCTCCTTCGATGGATAACTTCCTATCGACTTCAACTCATTATCCGGGAAGATGATCTAGAAACTCCCTTCCAATACCTTAGAGCTTGCATGCCTCAATGGAAACTTCTTTGCATTCGACGACAGGTTGACATCATTGACCTTTGATTGGATGATTCCACAGGTGTTCAACTTCAACTTCATTATTCACATTTGTGGATTGTGTTGATTGTACCTTAAAGAGCCATTGGCATTATTAATGGTTTTTCTCGTGCCTGATAACGGTTTACATCATTGGCCAGTAATCAAGTTATTTTCTATCATGTTCAACTTCAACACATCTATTCACATGTTAGAATTCATACATTGATCAGGTTGAGATGGAGTGTAAGACCCTGGATTCTTTCTAATAAAATCTAGGTTGCATGGAGTTATGAGTTATTCATGATTGTACACATGTCTTCCTTTGTATGGATGGTTGCGACCATACCATGGGTCCATATATATGATCTTCTTTATTTATATGGTTGTGACCATACCATGGATTCATGTATCATTAGATGCCTATTCATGTATCACTAGGCATGTTTATCAAAGTTGTCAGATATGTATCTGTATATTTATATGCCTGATTTGCAGGTCTCCTAGCGGTGTTTTTCTAGTCCTTGCCTTGGCTTGTAAATCATCTTAGCCATCACTCCCTATTCCACCTTCATGCTTTAGGGGGCATCTGTTTCACAATATTTTGTCACACCCCCAGGGGATTCACTTCTTATTCCATATCCTGAAGTGCCAAAAAATTAACAATTGTGCAGCGTATCCATCATGATATATAGATCAAAACCTCCCTGAAGAACCAAATGAAAACTACCCTAAGTCAATTTTGAAAAAGGTTAGCTAAAACCCTAATTTTTAGGGCCAACACATTTTTCTCCACTACCTGCCCGTGATGATGGCAAGTTTCTCTTCTTTACCCTAGCACTGCCAATGCATGTTTTGATATGAAAACCTATGATGAACCTCTTCTGGCAGGTTTTCCCAAACTGGAGGAGAAGCTTCGTGCACTAGAAACTTTGAGAACAACGAGTTAGATATTGGTTGTTGTTGATATGGTCGAGCTATCCCATTTGGACCTCTTGATATTATCATTATGGGCTTTCCCCTTGAGATGTGGACCTTCCTCCCTCTTTTGTGGATCCCTAACTCCCTCTCCCTTCCTATCAATCAACTCCCTTCCATCCCCATATGGTTTGTCATTGATTGTTTGCATTCCTATACTAAGATTATGCCCAAATGTTACCCATTCTAACTTGGAGAAGGAGTGCTTGAAGAGTCTTTGCTTTGACTTGGACATCCACCAAAAGGAGGTCTCCAACCTCGAGGCATAGGTTGTATGCTTTCTTTTTTAACTTATTAATATATACGTCTGATGTTCACTTTCCATAATTGTGTAAATTTTTATGCTTTTAGCTTAATACTCCTTGATATATTAAGTAGTTTATGTTTGATATATGCCATATATGCTCTTGTTCCTTGTATTTCTCTTTGATCTTTCTCGCAGGTACTCAAATGTGAAGAACGAGTAAGGAGCGAACCTAGAAGAGAAGAAATCAAAGTCACCTCCAAAGGATTGAGTGATTAGCATTAGATCGAGTCACTCTGTCTTTGCATTTGTTAAACATAAAATAGGAAAGTGTATGTTAGTTTGTTTAGTTTGTTGCTAGACCCACTCATTATGCTAGAGACATCGCCTATATCTTCAAAGAGGATTTTCCTACACAACACCATGGTTTTGTGGTCATGGAATTCATGTAATGAAGCCTTTAAAAGTCTTAGGAAAACTTCATTGTAATGAGCCATGGGAGGTGAGTGATGAAGGATCACTTAGCCAGTTTGGTTCAGTTTTGGCCAAGAAACTAATAGAATCTTGATAGCTAGTTTTTTTCCCTGGAATGGAGTTTTTCCAAGATAAACATTATATGTGTTGTTGCAAATTACTTTTAATCTTCTCATAATAAACTTATTTCTCACCAATAATTTTAACATGATATTAGAGGCAAAGGTTTTTTTGTTACTTGGATACTTGAATCTAATGGATATATCAGAGCCAAATGTTGGATTCAAAGGAACACCTTTGTTGCTAATGGTTTATTTTTCTTAGTAAGTCTGAGAGAGGCACGTGAATATGGAAATATGAAGAAAATGAATTCAATGGAAGATCAAAAGGAGAATATTTTCATGAGCAATGGAAACACAAAGTTTGTGGAGTCTAGATCGGGTTATTGGTGTGGTTTCGATCATTGAGTGTCATTTCAAAGGGAATTTATTCTAGGTTTCATGAGGAGGAGGCCCACTTGATGAGCATGAAGTACAAGAATGTGGAATTGGAAGAAAAAATGAGAGGTCATTGTGCATTGGTTCACAAGGAGAACATGCAAAGAATTTGGGTATGAAGAGGAGATAATTGGGCAAGAGGATGGTCATAGCTAAAATGGTTTTTTTTATTATTATTATTTTATAACAGAGTTAATTTTTTTATTAAATGGAAAGGGGCATACTACTGCTATACCTGGTAAGGCATGCATATCCCTACGAAATTACTGGTAAATCTAGAATTAGACCTAGGTGATAGGGGACATGAAAATTATAGCTTGGATATAAAATTTGATAGGGGTAGGGCCTGGATGTGAGCTTGGTTCACTTAGAAATCTTGGATGGATTTGGTAAAGGGAAACCCCAAGTCAACTTTTAAGGGGAGAGTGTTAGGTAAAACTTGACTTGATCAAAGAGTCAAATGGTCTAGAGTGGTGGTTTTGGTTTCCCATGGTTTTGTTACCATGGAATGCATGTAATGAATCATTTAAAGGCTTGAGAATACTTCATTGTAAAGGGGTCAAGGGATGTGAGTGGTGAAGGCTCACTTTATTAGGTTTTGGAAAAGGGATTAATGGAATTATGATAGTTGGTTTTCCTTGGATTAGGGGTTTTAAGGATAAAACAATGTGTTTATTTTTTATGAAATGTTATTGGTTGTTATATTTTTTCTTTTAGTAACTTTCAAGGGGATCGGGTCTAGAGTTTAGCATGTTAGTTCACTTAGCCAATTCGGTTTGATTTCGTCAAGGGAAGCACCAAATCAAGTTTTAAGTGAGGATTTTTCGGTAAAACTTGACTCAGTGAAAGAGACAAAGTTACTTAGTCTATAGTGGTGGTTTTGGGCACATGGTTTGGGTTTCCCATGGTTTTGTGCTTGTGGAATGAATGTAATGAATCCTTTGAAAGGATTAGAAAATATTCATTTTAATGGGTCAGGAAAGGTGATTGGTGAGAGTTCACTTGGTTGGGTGTTTCCCAAGGAACTAATAGAATTATGTTAGCTAAATTTTTCCTTGGATTGGGGTTTTTCTAGGATAAACATTGCGTGCATTGTGTTTATGATTTGTGATTTGTTGCATAATCTTTTAATCTTCTCTAAGTAAACTTATTTCTTACCAATAATTTTAGCATCGTATTAGAGCTGAAGTTTTATTTATGACTTGGTTACTTGAATTTGATGCATATATCAAAGCCAATTGTTGGCTCTAGATGAATGTGTTTGCTTCAAATGGTTTATTTGGCTTGGTGAGTGTGAGAGAGGCACACAATATGGAAATAAGAAGAAAGCTAATTCAATGGAAGAATTGAAGGAGAACAGATCCCTGACCAAAGGAAACATAGTGTGTGGAGTCTAGATCAGTTTCTTGGTGTGGTTCTAATTGTTGTGTGCCGTGTTGAAGGGAATGCCATCCAATATGCATGAGGAGGAGGCCTAGGTGATGAGAATTAAGCACATAAACATGAAACTAGAAGAAAAAATCAAAGGTTGGTGTGCAATGTTTTGCAGGGAGAACAAGCAGGGAAGTTGGATTACGAGAAGAGAGCACTAGGTGAAAGGATGGCCATAGTTTTTGTCACATGGTTTTAATTTCCCATGTTTTTGTTCCCATGGAATGCGTAATGAAGTTTTAAAAGACTTGGAAAAACTTTATTGTAATTGGATAGGGAAGGTGAGCAGTGAAGGCTCACTTGGTTAGCTTGGTTGGATTTTGGCTAAGGACGCTAATAGAATTGTGTTAGTTATTTTTCCCCTAGATTAGGATTTTCCAAGTTAAAAAAATTGTGTTTATATTTTGTGTTTTGTTTCTGGTTGTTTTAATTTTCCTCTCTGTAAATTTAAATTTTTCTTTAGTAATTTTAACACGGTATTAGAGCCAAATGTTTATTTATGGCTTTCCTCCTTAAATTTGATTGATATATTAGATCCAACTATTGGCTTTAGGGGGACACCTTTGTTTTCAATGGTTTATTTAGACTAGTGAGTGTGAGAGAGGCACATGATTATAACAATAAGAAGAAAGCAAATTCAATGGAATAAATGACTCAAGAACATATTTTTAAGTGTTGGAAATGCAGAGCACATGGAATCTAGATCCGGTTTGTAGTGTGGTTCACATTATTGTGTGATGTGTCGAAGCACATGTCATCCACACTATGTGAGGAGGAGGCCTTAACGATGAGCAATAACATGGAATTGGAAGAGAAAATCAAAGGTTGGTGTGCATAGATTCATAGGGAGGATAAACAAAGAAGTTGGATCAAGAAAGAAGAGCATCGGGCAAGAGTATGGCCATAACAACAATGAAAAAAATGTTATAATTTTATAATAGAGTTCATTTTTTTATTACATGTAAATGGGCATACTATTGTAAAACTTGGTAAGGCATGCTTACCCTTGGGAAAGTTTGGATTTAGACCTAGGTGATAGGGGAATGTCGAACTATACCTCGGATATACACTATAAGGGGGGTAGGGCTTAGAGGTGATCAGATAAGTTCACTTGGCTAGTTCGGCCAAATTTTGTCAAGGGAACCCCAAGTCAAGTTTTAGGAGGGATTGTTAGGTAAAATTTGACTTGGTGAAAGAGTCAAAGTTACTCAGTCTATAGTGAAAAAAGTAAACTATCAAACGAGAACTGTAAACTCAAAACAAGAACTCTAGCAAGAAAACCCCAAAAAACATGAAAAATAACCTGAAAATGAAAAGTGTTGATGTTGGAATAACTTCCTTTTTCAAGGTAAATTTTCAACATTTTTAAAAAATGGAAGTAAAAACCAAAAATAGCAATTTTTTTTGTGCAAAAAATAATCTTAAAACAAAAAGTGTTGATGTTGGAATAACGTTTTTTTGGGTAAATTTTCAACATTTCTTAATATTAACGTTAAATATAAAATATCACGACTTTGAAAAACCTTAAAACTCCAATGATTTTAAGGCATGGCATTAAATATAAAAATATCACGTCTCTAAAAAGCCTTGCAATTCCAATGCTTTTCAGGCATGACATTAAAGATAAGGTATCACGTCTCTGAAAAGCCTTAAAATTCCAACAATTTTAAGCTATGGTGTTAAAGAAAAAATACTTATAATTGTTTTCAACCATATCATTAAAGCTAAAATATCATGTTGCAGGATTTTATCCCCTAAGGCTCTTGGGTGGAACCCTAGCAGACTGAAAGTTGTCTAAATCAAGAAACATGCACATACAAAGCCATTATGCTAGAAAAAGCTATTT
The DNA here is from genome assembly GCA_000404065.3 of Pinus taeda. Lineage (NCBI taxonomy): Eukaryota > Viridiplantae > Streptophyta > Pinopsida > Pinales > Pinaceae > Pinus > Pinus taeda. The sequence continues at coordinate 34,439 of APFE030716691.1, read as the reverse complement.
CTAAGGTGAGAAGGACATACCTCAGGTCCTACGTTTGGGTAGTTCCTCAAGGGTCAAAACCCTTCTTCACGTCCCTTCTGCTCCTTTTCCCTGCAAAAACAACAATTCCAAAGAATACAGCAATATATGGACAAAGATTTATGTGAAAATCATCTTTATGTTATACAAGAAAGGAGTTAGTTATAAACTTTTAGACATCCATTCATACATGAAATTCAAACATGAACATCATTAACATAAAGAAAGAAGAATATCGGGAACAAGACGTGTTTCTTTATTAAACAAATAGAATAGTACAGAAAAAGAGCAATATCACCTGAGCAACTTCTGCAGGCTCAAAGCTTAGCCTCCTTCTGGATCCATCCCACCTCAAGCCTCTAGTAGATCTCCTTCCAATACTCACTCCAAGAGGTCATAACTAAGGGATGAACATCAAATCACAAGGAAACAAGGGTTTCCTGTACAAATGGGGGAAGTGCAGAAGGCACAAGGGTCTTCAGACCTGATCAGGGGGAAATCTCAGTATAATAACCTTTCTCTATATTC